>JAINUG010000748.1:5000-62795 GCA_029706075.1 Aldrovandia affinis | reverse complement strand
CATTTCCATCCCTGATAAGAACATTTATCAGAAAAATTATCAATAGTGACCAATGGCGGCCATTTTGGTTGCCATAGGCGACATATTGAAAATTCATGATGGCTCCACATCTAAATCTTTTTGGAATGCCTTTAACTATATGTGTACCAAATTTCATGCTTTTATCACAAAATGCACAATCCTTATGGAATTTCTAGCTAAGCTGCACCACTAATTTTAGATTCGGTAAACGAACCTCCATGTCTTGTAATTATCAACTTCTGGGGATTTATTTTCCAACTTTACAAAGCAATGTACATGTCCTAACAAAACTTAGTAATACATATATCGAATTGGTGTGTGCTTGTATCCCCCCTAGAGAGAAGGAAGGAAAAGTCAAATATCCTTGTCTTGGCCCTGAAAGGAGAGACATTTGCCCACAAGCGGTTGGGCAAATGATTCTCCTCTAAATGATTTTTTCTGCACACCATAATCAAATAGTAGTTCTTCATTAACGTCAATGTTCTTGGTGGCAAAGAACAGAATGACGTCCTTTTCCTGTCCATCTATTTCTGCAGAGTAATATCTGGGCTTTAAGTTGAACTTTTTATGTGAGTGATTAATTAGCCGCCCAAAAGTCTCCTTGCCCGGGTGGCACTCACACGAAGGTGAGTGGGCATCTATGCACATGTTCTGCTGTCTACTGTTTGTATAAAAGAACATGTAGCCAGTCTCCTCTGCACTAGTGCTCTGGTGGATGTTTTTGCCTGCTTGGGCGGTGGCGATCTGCCCATGGTAGTCACAGACTACCTCACCAGCCTGAAATGTGCGTGTGGCCACAACACCCTTTCCCTTCCCGTCAATGTTTTTTGTAAGAAGCCCTTTCCAGTTCTGGTTCCTGGTTAAGCGCTGGATCCGTTTGGAGTCCATGACTCCGTCCACGGATGCTGAGGGCTTCCATTCGCTGACAATCCGGCCAGCGGAGGGGATGTTAGTCCTCCAGCCCTGTTTGTTGATCCATGCGCTGACCCGCTCCTCTTTTGGCAGCCGTCGGCAGAAGTGTGCTGTCAAGAAATAATTAAAATGTTTTGTTAGTTAAGAGGACTATAATTGATGACTTTGAATGATGAAGCATTGTTACTCAGTAAAAATGTTAAACAATAAATATTGTACAAAAAAATACTCACAAAGAACATGCTGCATGCGCA
Organism: Aldrovandia affinis; assembly: GCA_029706075.1. Lineage (NCBI taxonomy): Eukaryota > Metazoa > Chordata > Actinopteri > Notacanthiformes > Halosauridae > Aldrovandia > Aldrovandia affinis. Next base: position 61,608 of record JAINUG010000748.1, on the reverse strand, counting down.
GCCTCATCTTCACCTTCAGCCAGCGATTGTAGAGTGACTGTTGGTGCTCTGGTGACACCTTCCTTCTTGCAGCCTTATCTGGCACGTCCCCATCCACAGTCACCGGGTGCGTTTCTATGAGCTTGTCATAGGCTTCTTGTAGATCCATCCTCGATCCCGCTCCTGGCTACAATGTGGCAGAGCCACTGGCCGTAGGACCGGAATCTCCATCTGGGCTTCCATCATCACTAAATAACAAAAGAAAAATTATTATTAGAAGAAGAGTATAAGATTAGTGTTCAGTGTTCCATAAAAATATAATTTATGATGGGTTTGATTATGTTCATAAATTGTTGATTGTATGAATTGTGTTGACAAATATAAAACATGCTTACCTTGTGTCACCAGCGAGCTGAGCCAGCAGCTGACTGGCCCTCACAATACTACCTGACTGTTTCATACGGTAATGCTTTTCTGCCGTCACTGTTGAATGAGTCAGGTAGTCGGCCACCAGAGACTTCTCCGCATCGCTCATGGACTTGGTGGCCGTCTCGAAGACCCGGCGTGCCAGCTGGCTGGTAACTGGCACGACCTTGTATCTAAAATGCAAATTTCAACAGTATATTAATGACATTTATGAACACATCTCACCTGCAGACCTGAGAGAGCTGCTAATAGAAGTATATATCAGAGGGGAAATGAACCGTGAGGGTTAGCTTACTTTGCCTGCAGCCGGTTCAAATCATTTGAGGCATTGTAGATGGGCCTCCCCGTGGTGGATATAAAAAAGCGCTCCTCCTTCTCGGCCTCTCCCTCTGACTCCTCCTCTGCCTCGTCCCTCTTGCGCTTCTTGGACTGGGCCTTAATGACTTGTGGCCGCACATGCGTGTAGTAAATTGAAAACCACTGTTGGCAGAGGAGAAAATAGGAATAAAGATGAATTTCAGCTTTTGAGCTGTTTCTGACATGAAATTTGAGGAACTCACCATCTCCTCCTCATCTGACAGGGCAAACACTGCCACTTGCTGTGCTGCAGTCTTGTGCTCCTTCACACCCACAATACAATGGCCGGACTGGACGGAGACTCTGGAGTCCCACTCCTTCACCTGCACACAACAAGGATATCCCATTAATTAATAAGGGTAACTGTGAAAATGGCAGGTGACATGTAATAACAATGAAGACAAAAATAATACAACAATACTCACGGTCATATGCTCCACCACCCCTGGTCGTTGGAGGTGTTTCAGTATAAGCACTGCCTCGAGATAGTACAGCACGAAGCCGCACTCTGTCAACTCGAGCACACTATCTTTATCGCAGGCCTTTCCCACCACTCCAAGGAAGTCCCTCCTGGCAGCCTTCAGCACAGCCAAGCAGTCGTGAGGAGTCAGCGGATCCTTTTCGATTAACCTGTCATGCCTATGAGAGGAAAAAAACAATCATATTAATAAATCATAATATTACCAGCCACATTGTTAACATATCTGCAGTGTGATCCAGTTAAATGGGTACAAACAATTAAACTTACCTCTTCTGGGTTATCTCTTTACTGACTTGCTTGGAGAGGCATTTCTGCTGAACTCCAATATATTCTATGAAGTGCCTGCAGTCCCCATGGAGGGTGGCATCCTCATGTCGGAGGTTGGTGCTGTGGGTGTGGTACACCAGGAATCTGTCGGAGGAAGTACAAGCATTTGAGTATTTCATTCTTGTCTACACAAGCGCTGACATATGGAGACAAAAAAACAAAAAAACAATCACTAAATACTACCAACCTTTTCAGGCTTTTATGATCGTTCTGCACCGTTTGTTTCGACAGTTTTGCCTCAGTCAGTTGACGGAAGAAGAGCTTTGACTTCTCCCTGTCCCTGACGAATTCAAGTGATGGTTGCTGTGGGTCCATGAAATATAGAAAACGAGCCACGTTTTCCACCTGAAAAGGAAAAAAAAGCATTTTACATTACCTTGTAATCATGACTATTTTACAATGCTAAAACGTTTTGTTGTTGTTTTTACTAACCTACAGAATTACTGATTTTTTTTAATGGTAGTCTCACCTCCTGTTTATAATGCTCATTCTGGAGATCTTTCTCCAGGTGCGTGCCAAAGTCCTTCAGCACGGGATGGTCCAGAGAATGTTTTCTATATATTTACAAATATTTACAAAATAGAGGGAAGGAAGGAAAAGTCAAATATCCTTGTCTTGGCCCTGAAAGGAGAGACATTTGCCCACAAGCGGTTTTCCGAACAGGGACACATTGAAGGCTAAATGTCTCAAAGCCAGGGCAAAACAGGGAAGAACAGGGCAGAACAGGGCAAAATAGAGGGAAGGAAGGAAAAGTCAAATATCCTTGTCTTGGCCCTGAAAGGAGAGACATTTGCCCACAAGCGGTTTCCCGAACAGGGACACATTGAAGGCTAAATGTCTCAAAGCCAGGGCAAAACAGGGAAGAACAGGGCAGAACAGGGCAAAATAGAGGGAAGGAAGGAAAAGTCAAATATCCTTGTCTTGGCCCTGAAAGGAGAGACATTTGCCCACAAGCGGTTTCCCAAACAGGGACACATTGAAGGCTAAATGTCTCAAAGCCAGGGCAAAACAGGGCATAACAGGGCAGGGCATAAGAGGGCAGAACAGGGCAGAACAGGGCAGGGAAGGGAAGGGCAGGGCCAATGAACATAAATCTGCTGGTGGTGATCTAATTGAGCCACGTCAGTTCTAAGCCCTCTCCTCTAAATGATTTTTTCTGCACACCATAATCAAATAGTAGTTCTTCATTAACGTCAATGTTCTTGGTGGCAAAGAACAGAATGACGTCCTTTTCCTGTCCATCTATTTCTGCAGAGTAATATCTGGGCTTTAAGTTGAACTTTTTATGTGAGTGATTAAGTCAAAGTCAAAGTCAAAGTCAGCTTTATTGTCAATCACAGTATATACACGACATACAGGGATTGAAATTGCGTTCTCTCACATCCACAGTGCAGTTTAACATTAATACAAACAAACAGCACACACACAATACAAAACACACAATATAAAAACGAAATCTAAAAATAGTTATAAATATAAATATAGAATATGTAAATGTGCAAATGAATGCTGTGCAAATATTGATTTAAGTACAGTTACAGTGCAATAGCAGTATTTGGTAAAGTGGCTGTTGCTAATAGTCTGTGCAGGGGGGATGGAGGTCAGGTCAGGGGGGGGCAGGGGGCAGAGGAGGAAGGGGGGAGAGTTGGAAGAGAGTTCAGCTTCCTGACAGCCTGGTGGATGAAACTGTCTCTCAGTCTGCTGGTCCTTGCCGGAGGCTCCTCATTCTCCTCCCGGACGGCAGGAGACTGAAGAGGCGGTGTGAGGGTGGGTGGAGTCACCTGCAGCGCAGAGTGCTTTTATGACCAGGCGTGTGTTGTAAATGTCCTGGAGGAGGGGAGGAGGCTCCAATGGCCTTCTCCGCTGCTCTCACTATGCGCTGCAGGGACTTGCGACTGGCCTCAGTACACCCTCCGTACCACACCGTTATGCAGCTGGTCAGGATGCTCTCGATGGTGCCCCGGTAGAAGGAGCGCATGATGGGGGCTGGGGCTCTAGCTCTTTTCAGTTTGCGGAGGAAGTACAGGCGCTGCTGAGCTTTCTTGGCCAGTGATGCGGTGTTGATGTTCCAGGAGAGGTCTTCTGTGATGTGCACACCCAGGAACTTGGTGCTGCTCACTCTCTCCACCGCAACATCGTTGATGGTCAGTGGAGGGTGCTGGGTGTGAGCTCTCCTGAAGTCGACAACAGTCTCCTTTGTCTTCCACATTGAGAATGAGGTTGTTGTCACTGCACCATCTGGTCAGTTGGCTCACCTCGTCTCTGTAGTTAACCTCATCGTTGTTGTTGATGAGTCCCACCACAGTTGTGTCGTCCGCTAACTTGACGAAGAGGTTGGAGCTGTGTTTTGGTGTGCAGTCGTGGGTCAGTAGTGTGAAGAGCAGGGGCTAAGCACACATCCCTGGGGGCCCCAGTGTTCACTGTGATGGTGCTGGATGTGTTGCCGCGACCCGAACTGCCTGTGGTCTCCCAGTCAGGAAGTCCAACAGCCAGTTGCACAGAGAGGTGTTCAGCCCCAGACGGTCCAGTTTCTGTATCAGCTGTTGGGGGATGATTGTGTTGAATGCTGAACTGAAGTCAATGAACAGCATCCTCACGTATGAGTCCTTGGATTCCAGGTGGGTGAGAGCTGAGTGGAAGGCGGTGGAGATTGCATCATCAGTGGACCTGTTGGCCCGATATGCAAACTGGAAGGGGTCCAGGGAAGGAGGGAGGAGGGATTTGATGTGCTGCATGACTAACCGTTCGAAGCACTTCATGATGATGGGAGTCAGTGCCACGGGACGATAGTCATTGAAGCCAGATGGAGAAGCCTTCTTCGGTACCGGGATGATGGTGGTGCCTTTGAAGCATGTAGGGACAACAGCTTGGCTCAGGGAGGTGTTAAAGATATCTGTGAGGACATCAGTGAGCTCCTCTGCACAGCCCTTCAGCACCCGACCAGGTATGTTGTCCGGGCCCCCAGCTTTGCGGGGGTTGATCCTGGAGAGGGATCTCCTCACGCTGGCTGGAGACAGGGACAGCACCTGGTCGTTCGGGGGAGGGGGTGTTTTCTGTGCAGGAGTGTTGTTGGAAGCTTCAAAACGTGCAAAGAAGTCGTTCAGGTTGTTCAGCAGAGTGATGTCGCTGTCACAGACCTGTGGTCGGGGTTTGTAACCAGTGATGGTCTGAATCCCCTGCCACAGGCTCCTTGTGTCTCTGCTGTCACTGAAGCGGTGGGCTATCCTTCCTGTGTACTGTCTTTTTGCTTCTTTGATGCCACGGGACAAGTTGTATATATATATTTTATATATATATATTTTATATATAGTTTTTTTCCCTTTATATATATATTTTATATTTTTTTTTTTTTGTCAAATTTATTATTATTATTATTATTATTAATAATAATAATAATCATTATTAATATTTTTAACATTAATTTATTTTTATTTTTTGTCAAATTTTTGTCAATATATTTTTTTTTCTTTATATATATATTTTATATATTTATTTTTTTTGTCAAATTTTTTAATATATATTTGTTTCCTTTATATATATATATATATATTTTATTTTTTCTATTTTTTTTGTAAATATTTTTTTAATATATATTTTTTCCTTTATATATATCTTTTATATGTTGTTTTTTTGTCAAATTTTTTGTCAATTTTTTTATATATATATTTTTATATATAGTTTTTTTTTCCTTTATATATATATTTAATATATTTTTTTGTCAAATTTATTATTATTATTATTATTAATAATAATTATTATTAATATTTTTAACATTAATTTATTTTTATTTTTTGTCAAATTTTCCTTTATATATATATTTTATATATACTTATATCTTTTCCACGTCAAAGACCGTTTTTATAAATCTGAACTTTGGCGTGGATTTGAGCGTACGCACGTTCTAAGATCAAATCTGTGCGTAAGTACGTTTTATAAATGAGGCCCCAGGTCTCCATGGTAATACTCGCCCAGCACACTAGGACATGACAGGAGCAAGATTAAAGTTCAGGACATTGATGTTACTGCAGTTTTAGTCATCATAATGTCTACATATAAAGGACATCAAACACTGTAATCAGGAGCAAAGCAGCACTAATAAAATTCGTTCTCTTAGACTGAAGAGAACCCAGAAATAGTCCATTTAGAAAAGATACTGAAATGATATATCAAGATACAAGAACTGATTGTGGTTTGAGAAGTGGCTGGAATGAGGGTGTGAGAATGATGTGTGTTCTCCCTCCCTGATCTCTGTTGCAGGAAGCTGGCTCAGGAGGAGGGCAGAGAGTACAAGAGGCGCATGAGATTGGAATTCGGCACTTACCGGCCGAAAACAGGATGGGTATCTACCGACCAGCGTCAGAACAATGAACGCTTTAGCCAAACACAGGTGATGAAGCTCTGCCAATTCTAATGCACTGCACTCTGCTAATACAGTGCTAATACAGCACACCCAGTCAGCGCTAATACAGCGCTAATACAGCGCACTCAATCAGAGCTAATACAGCACACTCAGCCAGCGCTAATACAGCGCTAATATAGCACACTCAGCCAGCGCTAATACAGCACTAATACAGCACTAATACAGCGCTAATACAGCACTAATACAGCACTAATACAGCACTAATACAGCGCTAATACAGCACTAATACAGCACTAATACAGCGCTAATACAGCGCTAATACAGCACACTCAGTCAGAACTAATACAGCACACTCAGTCAGAGCTAATACAGTGCTAATACAGCACACTCAGTCAGAGCTAATACAGCTCACCCAGCCAGCGCTAATGCATCACACTCAGCCAGAGCTAATACAGCACACTCAGTCAGAGCTAATACAGAGCTAATACAGCACACTCAGTCAGCGCTAATACAGAGCTAATACAGCGCTAATACAGTGCTAATACAGCACAGTTAGCCAGAGCTAATACAGACCTCTAACACATGGCACTTCCAGTCAGCGCTAATACAGCATGCTAATACAGAGCAACAATTACTCCATATACTGCTGTTCTCTGTGTTTCACTGTCTATTCCCTGTCTCTCCCCAGAAGGATTACCAGTCTGGCCAGGCTCCCATGCAGGAGAATCGGGTAAGAAGGGCACCATCGAGGCTCTTAAACCAGACAGAATACTCATCCCCCTTTCTTTCCCTTTTTACTCATCCCCTCTTCTTTCCCTCCTTTTGTCAGCATGGGCGTGGCAAGGAGGACTGGAGCGGCGGAGCCGAGGGGGCGGGCAGAAGAGGCCGAGGACAGGGAGGGTGGTATAGACCACGACCACGCCAGCGTCAGAGGGACTGGATGCAGCACTGTGACCGCTGAAGGCTTCATCTTTATAGGGTTCATCACCCCATCTGTGGCCAGGAGACCTGCAGAGGCGCCTATACGGCCTCATCTATGAGACTGAAATCCCACACTCAGCCATGACACTCAACACCAACACAAACTCAGATACCATAATCAACGTACGCAAAAATACGTCCTCAGCTGCAATACTCATCTCTTTCATACACTCAACACTCATCATTATTCAATGTAAGTTAGTGTAAGTTAATATAAGTAAGTTCATGTAAGATGTAAGTAATGTAATGTAACAATGTAAATTATTAAATTATTAAGTAATAATTAACTTGTGTGAGTCATTGTTGCACATCATTTAATTTAATTTAATTTAAAAGTACTGCATTGTCTGAGAATTCATGAGAAGATGGACGCCTCTATATAATTGCCATTTGCAATGGGATGATTCTTTAACGAGGTTTGAGAGGAAGACTATAGCGGCTTTGCAGTGCTGGTAGGAGGGAACTACTTGTTACAAAAGGAGTCAGGAATGTGTACAGGTCACAGTTATTACCCATTCTACGTTTGCCTAGCGTGGATTTTAAAATGGAGCAGAGGGTAAGGGTCAACAGAATGGCACAGGGGCAGAAGGCTTTATTTAGCCACTTTTTGTTATGTAATTATTACGTATGCTATGTAATGTAAGCAGCTCAAGAAATTGAGAAATAAAAAACAAACAAACAGAAAATGTACACTTAAGAGCCTACATTTGTTCCAAAATGTGAATTTTGATGTGATTTTGACAGTACATTGATGATAACATGTAGGGATAGTCAGATGTAGGGCAAAACACCAGCACAGTGTCTTTCCTGCTGTAAGGCCTGGCATTGTGTTAGGCCAGCACCATGGCACGGAGGTAAAAGGGCTCTCCCAGCCACCGTACTTCTTCCTGCTAAACTTGCCAAATGCACGTTTTGACCTCCTTTTCTGTTCACTTTCACATACAGTACTGTGCAAAAGTCTTTCCACCCAAGAAAATGTTTGAAGCTATATTTAAAGCTATTTATCTGGGCAGTGTATATGCTTGGAAAAACACTATATAACATTAGAATAAATATAAATAAACATTTCATACAATAAAAAATACGTTTTTATTGCATTTTCCGAAAAGTTATTGAGATCTTGTGATATCCTCCTTGAGGAACACACAGTTAAATTGGTCACCTCAGAGCCCTGACCTCAACATAATTGAACCTTTATGGTAGCACTTGGCATTCAGGCCAAAAATTTCAATTTGTGTCTCATCAGACCGGATAATCTTTTTCCTGATGCTCTTAAAGTCCTTTAAGTACCATTTGGCAAACTCCAGGTGGGCTGTCATATGCCTTTCACTCAGAAGTAGCTTCCGTCTAGCCACTACCATAAAGGTCTGATTGATGGGAGTGCTGCAGAGATGTTTGTCCTTCTACCACCAGAGGAACTCTGAAGCTCTCTTAGAGTGGCCATTGGGTTCTTGGTCACCTCCCTGACCATGTCCCTTCTTGCCCGGTTACTTAGTTTGGCCAGACGGCCAGCTCTAAGAAGAGTTGTGGTGGTTTCAAACTTATTCCATTTCACAATGATGGAGCCCACTGTTCTCCTGGGTGCTTTCAATGCTTTAGCAATGTTTTTATACCCTTCCCCAGATCTATGCCTCAACACAATTCTATCTCGGAGGTCTATGGAGAGTTCCTAGGACTTCATGGCTTGGTTTTTACTCTGACATGCACTGTCAACTGTGGGACCTTACATAGACAGGTGTGTGCCTTTCCAAATCAAGTCCAATCAATATAATTAAGCACAGCTGGACTCCAATGAAGGTGTAGGCCCATCTCAAGGATGATCAGAAGAATTGGACAGCACCTGAGTTAAATATACAAGTGTCACAGCAAAGGGTCTGAATACTTATGGCCATGTGATATTTCAGTGTTTATTTTGTAATAAATCTGCAAACATTTCTACAAGTCTGTGTTTTTCTGACAATATTGGGTGCTGTGTGTGCATGAACAAGGAAAAAAATGAAATGAATTGATTTTAGCAAATGGCTGCAATATGACAAAGAGTGAAAATTTAAGGGGGTCTGAATACTTTCCGAACCCACTGTATATATACACTCAGTGACCACTTTATTAGGTGCATCTTTCTAGTACTGGGTAGGACCCCCATTTGCCCCCAGAACAGCCTGAATTCTTTGTGGCATGGATTCCTCAGAGATTCTGGTCCATGTTGACATGATAGCATCACACAGTTGCTGCAGATTTGTCGGCTGCACATTCATGTTGTGAATATCCCGTTCCACCACATCCCAAAGGTGCTCTATTTGACTGAGATCTGGTGACTGTGGAGGCCATTGGAGTACACTGAACTCATTGCCATGTTCGTGGAACCAGCTTGAGATGACGTGTGCTTTGTGACATGGTGCATTATCCTGCTGAAAGTAGCCATTAGAAGATGGGTAGACTGTGGCCATAAAGGAATGCACATGTTCAGCAACCAGACTCAGGTAGGCTGTGGCATTTAAACGATGCTCAATTGGTATTAAGGGGCCTAATGTGTGCCAAGAAAACATTCCCCACACCATTACACCACCACCACCAGCCTGAACCGTTGACACAAGGCAGGATGGATGCATGGATTCCTGTTATTTACACCAAATTCTGACCCTACCATCTGCACGTCACAGCAGAAATTGAGATTCGTCAGACCAGGCAATGTTTTTCCAATCTTCAACTGTCCAGTTTTGTTGAGTCTGTGCCCACTGTAGCCTCACTTTCCTGTTCTTAGCTGACAGCAGTGGAACCCAGTGTGGTCTTCTGCTGCTGTAGCCCATCCACTTCAAGGTTTGACGTGTTGTGTGTTCAGAGTAGGGGTGGGCGGATCGATACCAAACTATCGATACTGTGATTTTGTTTTTGGTATCAATCTCTCCCATAAAATATCGATACCTATGTTTACAAAAATTAATTACTTTTTTTCTCTTTGCTTACCTGAAGCCGGGCTGAGCCAGTGCACTGCTTTCACTAAATTAAACGTTTATTTCTCAAACTCGCGAGTACACTAGTTGTGTGCAGGGCAGTGATGGTGGTAACGCGTTAATTAGTAACGCGTTACTCTAATCTGATTACTTTTTTCAGTAACGAGTAATCTAACGCGTTAATATTTCCAAACCAGTAATCAGATTAAAGTTACTTATCCAAGTGACTGTGCGTTACCATTGCGTTACTACCTCATAACATAGGCAGAATGCAGTATTTTTGTCATTTTCGATAGTAAAAATATATCTTTTGCTTTTTTTTCTTGCGGGAGTGACGTCAGTGTGCGACAGGCAGCTCACGTTTTCAGCACGAGTTTACAGAAAACAAGCTCACGTGGATCAGCATGCGGCTCCACAAACGTAAACAAACGTACACAGAGACGTAAGAAACAATGGAGGGGGGAGCGTTTTCGAGCTGGAAATACAGCCACTATTTTGAATTCATGTCAGCTAAGGACGAGAAGAATATCAATGTTCGTTGTACACTCTGTGCTGGCAAGAAAATATTATCCAGCGGCAAAAACACTACGTCCAATTTGAAAAAGCATTTGGATTAATTATTGTGTGATTTAAGTTACTTTTTAAAAATGCTTTTCCAATAAAGTGAGTATTGGCAAAACCGGTTGTCATTTTTATGTTGCGGGGGGGGGGCTAGGCAGCTGCCGAAAGTAACTAATAAAGTAACTAGTAATCTAATTTAGTTACTTTTAAAAGCAAGTAATCAGTAAAGTAACTAGATTACTTTTTAAAGGAGTAATCAGTAATCAGTAATCAGATTACCTTTTCAAAGTAACTAAGGCATCACTGGTGCAGGGGCATCCATTTTGAAGCTACCTGCGCAAATGTATCTTCATTCATTGTACAGGCATTCCTGCGCAGCGTTTACGCAGCGTGAGTGCTCATGAACTTCCTGCGATTGCTCCTGATTGAGTCCTCACCTCACAGAACTTTGCGGGAGCAGGAGACCTAAACGAAAACCATGTGAAATGGCTGAAAAGAGGCGATGTGTTGTGTGGTGTTACTTCACGGCCTGTGAATTAAGCAGGGCAAGCTGTGACACATGCAGCACGATGGTGCAACACTCTGGTAATACTACTAATCTATTTAAACATTTGAAAGTTAAACACCCCAATCAATACGAAGAAAACCAGTCAAAAAAGAGGGAGGAAGATTCCCAAAGAAGCACACCAAGAACTCAGACGTCCACTGAGAGTCCACTGATGGCGTCATTTTTAAGAGGCAGAGCGTATCCAGGTATATAATCAAACAGATAACGTTTGCCAGTCTTCAAGAGGTTGATCGTTTATTTTAGTCCAATTCGTTCATGCAGCATGCCTATATTGAATTTAGTACCTCTACTTGTTAGCTAGGTAGTGTGGGATTTTATTAGTATGTTCTTATTCTGACCTGCAAAACTAGTCTTGGCGCCTATTATTTGTTTTGAGTTCTTGCAACGGTTTCTGATAAGGCTGATAGGAAGTCAGGCTGACGTAAGTGGCTTAAACAGATGATGTAGGTTGGACAGTCTTCCTGATAAAAAATCAGGCTGACGTAAGTGGCTTGCGATTGGAGGACCTGGGAAAACGTCAGCCAATCAGCAGAGACCTGATTTCGGACTTAGAGAAGAAGTTGGAGGAGGAGCGGGAGTTAAGGACCGGGGGGGAGAGAGCTGGAGAGCTGGATGGAGAGATTTTGTGTTTGTCTGTTTTTTGATTCATGTTACTTTCTACTTGTCTCTAATAAATTCTGAGTTAAGAATTATTGGGTCTTAGAATTTGCCTCCTCAACGCCTCCTTTGATACACGACCTAACAATTTGGTGACCCCGAACGTTAAGGAGCGAGGGGCGCAATGGCAACGGCGGAATGGCAAGCATACCTAATCACTGATAAGTCCGACACTTACCGGCGCCAATCTGACAAGGTAAGCAGAAACCTTTTTCATAAAATTCTGCATTAGTCTAGAGTGAAGTGTCAGACTGTTGGATGAGAAGGTCTAAATTTAGGGATATTAAGAGAGACAAATAGATTGTAACGCAATGATATACGGAGACACAACATTAGTTTAAATAGATAGGAAAGTTACGTTCGGCCAGTCTCAAACTCTTTGTGAGTGAGAGGAAAGCTGTTTGGTAAAAGTTACGTTCGGCCAGTCTCAAACTCTTTGTGAGTGAGAGGAAAGCTGTTTGGTAAAAGTTACGTTCGGCCAGTCTCAAACTCTTTGTGAGCGAGAAGCAAGCCGTTTGGTAAAAGTGTACGTGCGGGCGGTCTCAAACTCTGATACAAGTAGTTTGCGAATTGATTGGAACTGCGCGCAGCCAGTTGATTCAAGGCAGAATATTTGTGAGCGAGAGGCAAGCCGTACAGTAAAGATAAGTGGTTTGAATTAGTGGGGAGAGACCCACGATACCGGTATCTCCTGACCTGTTAATGAACAACGGGTCAGGATAAACTATTAGTTTAGCAGTTGTCTCTCTGCATATCTTTCCCCGTTTTTTTGTTTTTTTGTTTTTTCATTTCTGTCAGCTGACAAAACTGTGCAAATCCACTTCTGTGGTAAGGGGGCATTTCAAGCACTAGAAGTGTTGATGTGTTGATACGATGCACACCCAGTGAAAACACACAATACTGTAAATTGAAGTGAGGTTTAACGGGTTTGTACCTGGTCCTTGCGACAATTCTGGTGTTGAAACTGTGGGGTTTTTTCTTATATACACGACGCTGAAAGGATTATTGACATTGGCAATTTGGGAAATTATTGTGGTTCGTGTGTCTTGTTTAAAATACAAAATTAGGATTGGCAAAAGGGAAATCATTGAAGTTTGTATGTCTAGATTCAAATAAATAAATTAGGACTGGCAAAAAGGCAGTCCAAAATAGGTCAAAACGTAGGAATATGCCGGCAATTTGTGAGGAGGTGTTGTGAGCTCAAATGGCGCCTGCGAATATTCTATGGGTTAAATGGGGTCTTCATGTGCTTTACGAGATCTGGTATCATGTGCAAGTGCTTGTTTGCATTTGTGATCTTTTCTATAAATGTCTTCGCAATCGCGAAGTTGCTGTACAGGTGTAAGTCATTTTGTCTTGTAAAATAGCGCACGCGATGTATGAGATACTTGCTAAATGTTAGACAGCCTTCAGTATTACAGATAAGGGTGATTTTTGGAAAGTGGAATTGTAATATTGTTATTATAAGTATATAGTTTACGTTAATAATACAATAAGACTTGTCGAGACCACGGGAAGGAGTAGGATAAGGGCCGTGGCGAATGAGCCCCGATTTATAGTCGAATGAGCCCGAAATAAGGGACATATTTATAGTTGCATGAGCCCGAAATAAGGGACATATATAACGGATAAAGATAATGAGTAAATGACATATGCTCACCCCTGTTTCCCAATAAAGAAAGTAAACACGCACGCATTCCTGGCCATACTACAATATATGGGGACTTAATGTCGACAAGTCTTAATTTAGAAATGTAGATATAAGAGCATGAAAAATGATGTGTTGATTGTGTTTCATGTGTTGCAACAAAACGCTAAGTGGGTATTGAAGAGGGACACTACATACAGAGTGTAGGTAGGGGAGAAGACAAAGTGGGAAGTTATCCGTTGCGAGAGTTTGTACCGAATTATGTCAATATGAGACAAAGTGTGAGAAACAAAATACATTGCTTATGTACAGTTGGAGGAAAGCGTCTGCTAAATGGCGTATATTATATAGAAAAATAAGGAGTCGGAACACCGCTTCGGGAATGTTTTAAAGGTCTTTATTCAGCAGACTTTCTTTAAAGACCATTCAGTTTCAACCAAGGGCAAACAAAACAGCAGAAACTGAATTTAAAAAGGAGGGGGCAAAGAGGAGTGAGCAGGAAGAGATTGTTTCCAAGGGCACCAGTGAAACATTTTTCAGCGTCCAATTCTTTACAATTAGGGGCACTTTCCAACATTTTTATGTTTGCTCTTGGGTTTTAATAAACCATTTTTCCTTATATTGGAGTTATTGAATTGGGCTATTACATCCTGGTTTTCATTTAAGTACTATGAGGCACCACTCAGGTACAGTTTGGTAACACAGTGAATCATTCGCTCGTGTAGATTTCTTTTAAAAAATTATAATAATCAAACGTAGGCTATTGATATGTGTAAGCATATACATTTCCTAGATTTCCCAATCTAATTCATTTTCCAGCTCTTTGTTATAACCTTTCCTCTGCTTCTATTTTAAAGGTCCTTATTCGACAGATGTTCTTAATAGTTTAGTTTACGAAGTTCAGCACTTTATTGGGAAATTTTCCTTGTTTCAGGTTTAGTCTGTTAGTTATTTTATCTCACCTCCATCATAATTTCAGTTTAGTGCGCGATAGCGTTTCATTTGTAGTTTGGGGCATTGGCAAGTTAGATTCTTTAAAGACCATTCAGTTTCAACCTTCGGGGCAGTCTTATAATTTGCGGGTAGTCTTATAATTACGGGTTTCTATATTTTGTCCTGATATTTCGCTACTGTTCGGGAGCGTGTATGAGCTTCGGGTTTTTTTTTTCCATTTTAGTGTACTTTCAAGTATTCTTACCGAATGCGTAATCTTTGCAGCGGGTTTGATTTGTTATCTGTTTCCCTGGTCTCCGGAATTTAAGTACAACCTTTCCCATGTTTTAATTACTTCGTCCCTTCAATTAGATATTCTAGGAATACTGTTTTTAGCGTGTTGAGGAAAATAGTTCGCTAGCATACACCTATGTTTGAAAGTTCCGTGGCAGAGTGAATGGTCAGTGAATGAAAGGAGAGAGAGAATGGGAACAATAAGGTAACACTCTCGCGTAATAATTTTTAAAGGTAGCTACCCATTCCAGTTGCCTGATGACATTTTTCCTTACGTTGTTACATTAGTAACAAAACTGAGGAGTGTGAGGGAAAATTTTAATTAGGCCTTTCGACCGGTCGTTTCCAGCTTGCTGAATGAGTTGTTTATGCTTCCACTAACGGGTCAAACATTGTCTGGATACGGTGTACCATTCAGGAAGAGATAAGCGAGTGTTGCTAGAAGTGGGAGACAACTCATGTGGAGGAATGAGAAACATTAAGATGTTTGGGTTGGAGAGCAGGAAACGCGTCAAGGTCAGTTCCCTGAGAATGAGTTTGATTATTGTGCTGTATAAATTATTGGATTTGTCAAAACATGCCACACAGCACACATTCCCCTATGATGGTTCCTATTCCTTTTGATTTTGGTGATTGGTGTTTTCTGAAGTAAATAGGCAGGGGAGCTATGGGAAGGCCGCAAGGGGCCCACCTAGAACACCAGTGTGGACAGCAGGCCCCAGGCCACAAGGGCCACCAGTAAAGCACCAGTACAGGAATATGAGTATTGGGGACAGGAGGAACCCTGTATTGAAACACAGATACTGGGAAGATAAAACGTGGGTTTGGGGGCTAAATAAATAAGCTAAATAAATAAGGTTTCATTCAGGGGCAATGGGTGAAATTCCTACAGCCAAAAGGGATCTCAAGGGAGAGAGATGTATTATTATTATTACTATTTAAATACTCTGATGTTCTTCATGCGAAGCAATTATAAAACCTCCAAATTTAAGATCACAGTCTCGCTTCCTTTGAATAGCAAGGGTTTAAACAACCAGTTTTAAATGAATAAGAGGGTAAACGTCCACCAGCTGGGTCCGCAGCAATTCCAATGCAACAGTGCACTGGACCATCATACTTGGTTAGGGAACCCACCCCTTCTATTCTCGTAGAAGTTGATGGAAGCCCCACATTGGAAACTGAGGAGTCTGTGGTGGATGACACCATCCTGAACTGAGATAAAGGGTGAGACTGTTTTCTGGACAATTAATGTGTAAAAGAATAGACCCGCTCATGGAGCTGTTCCCTAGTGTACAGACTGGAGGAAGTTTAGGAGGATTTGGGCGGAGTAATTGTATGTGACACTTACCGCTCGAGGGTAAGTATTTGATAAATGTTTTATGACTATATGGAATAAAATCATAAAAGGAGTGAGGGGGCAGGAGATTGGGTTGAGCATGTGGAAAGAAAAGTTTGGGAAGTTGAAGGTCCCGCAATGTGGCAAGATTGTGAATGCAATTAGGGAGAAAGCTGATAAAGCAAAGCAAAATAAATATGGAATCAAGTATTATATATAATAATATTATATTATATAAAAAAATAAAGGTGCGTGCGCTATGCATTAAAACAACAGTGGTGTCAGGTGGAGGGAGATTGAACTTCCCTAAACCAGGGCAAGAAACTATTCTTTTCCGAGGACGCTGTGATTACGTAAAAATGTTAGACTGTGTGCAAAATAAAAACGAAATGATAATGGCTCAAAAGTAACAAAAATTACTATTGAATGTGATAGAATACTAATGGGTTGTCAGTCACGTCACTTGTATAGGTACTATTGGAAATAGTTTTGGGAATTCTATACAATTGATAAATTGGGATTACACATGTGAATTGATATACTGCCAGTCATGCACAACTGTGTGAATTTATTCCGTCCGAGCAGATAGCCCCAGCGAAATCTTACCCCTGACTTTTAGACATAAGACATTTTGAATATGAGTGTTTCTGGAACATGCCGCAAATAAACAAAACGAGATGTTTAGGCACCATGTATAGTTGACTGAAATTGACTGGAATTCTAGTAAACTTGAGTGAAGAGCAGAAATGATTATTTGAACAAATCAGGCAGCCGCATATTTCATTATCGAAAAATGACCGAATGTGAATGGAGATGTGGGTTCTTGGGTTAGGAAAACCTGCATCCTGATACTGCAGCCCCAAAGCCTAAAATAAAATAAAAACATGATATTTTTTATTTATATTTTTATGAATGATAAATTTCTGCCGAACCTGGATGTGTAATTATGCACAATTGATGCAGCCACTGTTAGATTGTATTTACAGCGAACCAACGGAGGCTCGAGATCCAATCAAATGGACTCCTGAAGTCAACGAAGCCTTTGAGCAGGTAAAACAGGTTTGGAGGTAAGCAAAGACCAATTGCTTATTACTCCACAGAACTGGATCCTGTAGCAAGAGGACTGCCATGCTGTTTACAAGCTGTAGAAGCAGCAGCATTAGCAGTAAAAGCCTCACAAACCATAGTGTTATACCAACCAATAGTCAGATACCACATGTAGTTTCTGTATTACTACTGCAAACAAAATATACATTCTTGTCACCAGCAAGACAGCTGAGCTGTATGGCGACTCTACTAACAGACCCTAATCTAACAATTGTAAAATGCACCACACTTAATCCGGCGACCTTGCTGACAACTGCTGAGGATGGAGATCCTCACGATTGTGTAGCTGAAACATCTAGGTCTGTGGCAGCACGCCCTGGGTTAATGGACACACCCATTCATGACACAGAAGTAACTTTCTATGTGGATTAGGCAGGGGATTAGGCACCCCGAACCTAGTCCACAACAGGCGGCGGAATTGCAAAGTTCGAGGGCACGTTAAAGACATAGTATAGTGCCGGGGAGAAGACTGAAGGCCCCGTGTCTGATGAAGTATGAATGAACATACTGCCGTGGTACCGTCTAGTCGGGCGTAGCTGTCGCATGTAAGTATGTAGGCAGTACGTGGTACGTGGATGACAGTCCACACCTAGCAGAGGGCGTTCGAGACGACCTCTGTGAACAGGCAAGGCTGGTGAAAACGTCAAAGTTTCTATACCCATAGCGAAGTGGGATAGGGATCAGACCGTCGGTTCCTAACCGGGTGGTTAACAGCTACTACGGGGTCTGGGATCGCTTATCGACTGGGTCACCGGCGGTCGGATCGCATATGGCATTAAGACCATGAGAGATGGCCGCGCGTTCGGCTCAATGTACAGTCAAGCCACTATAAGCTAAAACCGAATGCGTTAGTAAGCGAGTAGTGCTTTCTGTGATCAGTGTTTTTGAAAAGAAAATACTGGGAAGCAGAAAGGCTGAGGGCCCTTCACTCCGAGGAGTCGGGGGGGAGGAACTCAGCGGAAAGGGATCCAGCCTGGAGCTGCGCCCTATTGAGAGGGAGGCTCGAAGGATCTAAGTGAGATCCTGAAAAAAGAATGACTTCAAAGCGAAACCAATAACACATGCACCATTGATACTGGAACTGATGTGACATTTTAGAAACCCAAATCACTGACGAGAGGTAACTGTGCAACACATACGAAAGGAACTGAGAAGGTGTCCCTGGGGAATGCATTCGCAGACTCTGCTGCAAAAGAAGCAGCTGCAGACACTCTCTTGAGAGACATGCAACAAGCGAGTGACCAGATAAAAAGTGAATCAAAATGTACTGAGAACGAAACTGGCCCATAGCTGCAGAGTTGAGTCATGGCATATGCCATGTCTCAAGAGGAGGGAGGGTAGATATGATAAACAAACCTTATACAATTTGGAGTGGAAAAAAATAAAAATAAATAAATAAATAAAAAATAAATAAAAAAAAATATATATATATATATTTGTAAAAGGTGTTTAACATGTTTTGACTATTTGAATCTTGGATGATGGATTTCATCCACCTCACAGCAAGTGAGGGGAAAAAAGAGATGATTAGTAATGATTGACCCATTCTCAGGTTGGGTAGAAGCATACCCTACCTCAAAAATTGATGCACAACTGTGGAAAAAATAAAATAAAAATAAAATAATAATAATTTGTAGAGAAATAATACCTAGATGGGAAAAGCCTATCACCTACCGCAATTTGGAGATAGAATCACCCTGGACGGGACCGTACCAGGTGATTGAAGCTTCGGACAGAGCTGTTTGGGTCCAAAGGAGGGAGATACGGTTTGGCACCACTACGCACACTGTTCCAAAACAGACACACCCACACGCACGCTCACACAAACCAGGTAGGCAGGGGATAACAGATTAAAAGAACTACACGCAGGTAGGCAGGGGATGTGCAAATCTGATTGAAGGCGCAGACAATGTAGATCCGTGCGGTGCAAAGGTGATTATAAAAGCCAACATGAGAAAAGATAATACCTTCCAATGCGACTTATGTAAAGTAATAAACTGTGGAGGCAAGCAAGCCTCATGGACAGGGTACGATGTGTATGGATGTCAGTTCAGATGGGGTTACCCCATCCCGGGATCATGGTGCAGTGCATGGTCAGATGTATTTTGGACCACCAGTTCAAATTATGGGAAACATGTAACTCTGGGAAATGATAAATGGGGAAAAATACAGAACGCCATAAGACTGAAGAGAAGTGAGTTGATTTCGACTGACAGGTCAGGGGTTAACCCTATCGTTCTGACAACCAAACAGGGAATTACTAATCCATGGCCAATGGTAGGGTATGACCCGAAAACTTGTCACGGTGCGCAGTGGAAGCGCGTGAGCGGCGCAATCCCAAAAACAGGAACACGGTTTATGTAGTTTTGGGAGTAGACGTATCGGGCAAGGATCCAATGGGTTTAATCAGAATAGATCTTATTAACACCACCCAACAAGTACACCCAGACCGCCTTCCTCGATTGGAAAAACCCACGTCAGCCCCAGATACCGTAATTAAACTAGATACAGAAAAGATAACCTACAAAACTAGACTGGCTAACAAAAACAGCGGAATACAAACTTGTAGATGAAGTAGCGGCCGGCTTTGAGAGTTTTCCCCTATGGTCAGCTATTTTTCCGGTAACAGTCAACAAAAATGTGAATAGGATAAACATGATTCACTACAACGTACAACGATGAACATAACTAGGAGGCGTTGTATACCATGCCTCCGAACATTGGTAACTAAAACAATTGATAGAGCCATGACTGCCAGAGATGACATGCCCCCAAAATACAAGTGTGTACTGTTGGGAGAGGGATCATTGGAGAAATCGGGGTCCCCCGGGGCACTGTCTATCTTTCCCGCTCTTAGTATTACCACCTTAGCCCCTAATGATTTTGAGTGGCAAAGTTGCACGCCTAGTGCGGCGGCTGAGATTTGTGTCCACAGATAATTGGGGAGATGGAGAAAGCCTGGGTGGAGCCGCCAGGACCCTACACGGAGAACTGCCCCATTGGAAATCCATACTGCAGATACGGGAAGGAGCCAGGAGCAGGATGGCGATGCTGGGACTGGGCCGAGATATTCCGCCCGGAACAGAACAACCTGGCCAGGGAACTTCGCGCCGATCCTGAGTTTGCAGCATGGTACTACTTCAACGAGTTCGGAGTCGACCCATACCCTGACCTGATGTCTGACCTGTGGAAGTGAAGAGGAGTGATGAATGTTGTCTATCTGTTGTTCGTTTGTTTGTTTGTCTGTCTATATGAATGTTGCTAAGAAAACAAAAAGAAGAAGAGGAAAATTGGAAAATGAAAGTATGGTGTCGCATTACTCTAATGTTTTCTACTTCTATTGTTTACATTCACTGGGAAGTAACTTTATACTTGTTTGTACACCTATTTTGTATTCGCTCTGTACTTGCCAGGTGGCTTTATGTTCTAAGCAAGAACTTAAGTGTATAATCCATCTCTAATATTGAAAGGTTGAAATAACCATGTGATCTGACGCTTTGCTTAATGGCTCATGTGCTAGACCAAGACCCTTGATAGTAGCATCCCAGATGCCAATGCTGATAAATTGTAAACGCGGGGTCTGGTTCGCTGTTTAGACACCCGGTTGGTTTCGCTCAGAGCGGATGCTGAGTGCTCCTTTAAACACTCCCACTGGCAGCACTGCCAAGCCAGGACAGTGTGGCTTTTAACCCAAAGAGGTTTTTCCCAGTGGCTGAGTAGAGCCTTCGGGGTGACATTGCTTTGCTGTGCTAGAATGCTTAAAAAGGCGTAAATTGATAATTTTGTGTAAAATTAGCATGCCCAAAGGTTGGACTGAGTAGGCACACGCCGGCGGGGTTCAAGAGCCGAAAAGACCAGCCAGAGGGTTGATTTACCAAAGGCCTGTATGTAACCTGCTGCATACAAGTCCCGCACCTCCAGTTTAAGAGGCTTATATAATGTTGAGACAGTATGGGGAAACTTTTTGTTTCTGGAGCTCAAATTGCTCTCTTTAATTGTGTTGCTCCCATGAATGTGAGCAAAGGAGGGAATTGTGGGATTTTATTAGTATGTTCTTATTCTGACCTGCAAAACTAGTCTTGGCGCCTATTATTTGTTTTGAGTTCTTGCAACGGTTTCTGATAAGGCTGATAGGAAGTCAGGCTGACGTAAGTGGCTTAAACAGATGATGTAGGTTGGACAGTCTTCCTGATAAAAAATCAGGCTGACGTAAGTGGCTTGCGATTGGAGGACCTGGGAAAACGTCAGCCAATCAGCAGAGACCTGATTTCGGACTTAGAGAAGAAGTTGGAGGAGGAGCGGGAGTTAAGGACCGGGGGGGAGAGAGCTGGAGAGCTGGATGGAGAGATTTTGTGTTTGTCTGTTTTTTGATTCATGTTACTTTCTACTTGTCTCTAATAAATTCTGAGTTAAGAATTATTGGGTCTTAGAATTTGCCTCCTCAACGCCTCCTTTGATACATGACCTAACAGTAGCTTAACCGATCAAATACATGCTAACCTAATGTTGCTAGCTAGCTAGGAGCTACCACCAGTTTTAAAGGGTGATTAATGCCAAACTATTCAGAAATATCAATTTGATTTTACTCTGATTTTTTTATATTCTTTTTACATTACTTTAATGCAGCGGTTCTCAAACTATGGGTCACGACCCCACTTGGGGTCGCCAAAGGGTAATGGTGGGGTCGCCAAAAAGTAAATGTAAAAAAAAAAAAAAAAAAACTAACCATAGGAGAACAGTTTTTCCTTCCCTGTGCCAAGTAGAGGCGTAGCGTGCGCTGTGGAACGCGGGCGCAAAATATTTTCCTCTAGCACCACCTCTCATCTTTTTTTCGCGTGTACCATGAAACCGGTCCGTGGTTGGGCACCGTTACGTGGGACAACTTCATGCCATTGCCATTCAATTTGATGGGGTCGCGCTTTAGGTATGGGGTCACGAATTTTCATTTATGTTTGGGGTCGCGATTTTTTTCGACCCATGGGGTCGTGGAGTAAAAAAGTTAGAGAAACCCTGCTTTAATGTATCACTTTACATTACAGTGCTCTGTTCCTGTGTAACAAGTTTTGTATTCATTGCTGCACACTGTCGTTACTGCATTAATACTTACGAATAAGGTTAGGGTTAGGAATGTTAATGTTAATAAAAATTGTAATGTAGTAAGTACAGTGTAACAATAAGTAATTAAGATGTTTAATATGTATTGTATGTACACAGTAATTACAGTGGAATCAGAGCACTGTGATGTAAAGTTTTACCTTTTCTTTTTTATTTGTAGTAATAAAGTAAATCCACTCTCCTTTACCATTATATCTAAATAGGTTGGCATTAATTACCCATTGGATAATAATAATAATAATCTGTTTAATATTTCTACTTCCATTTAAAATATTTTTCATAAGAGTGTTTGTATTTTTGTAGGTGATTCTCCAAGAGCACTGGAGATGACAAACAGCCTTGTGAGAATGATTGCAATGGATCTGCAGCCCGTTTCTGTAGTTGAAGATAATGGTTTTAGAGAATTTGTGAAGGTCCTTGACCACCATTGCAAGCTGCCAAGCAGGAAAACATTGTTGTCCACTGAATTACCCGCACTTACCCGACAAAGTCAAGTTGAAGGTGAAGAAATCACTGCAAACTACCAACAGTGTTGTCCTCACCACTGATATGTGAACATCAAGGGCCACAGAGGCATACCTCACAGTGTCGTGTCATTATATTGAAAACTGGAAAATGCAGTCATGCACTTTGGAACCATGTGGCATCACAGGACTGCACACTGCAGACAACATTTCTGCCCATCTAACACGCATCACAGAAGAATGGGACATAACACACAAGATTCAGTCTGTCATCACAGATAATGGAGCAAACATGGTTGCAGCTGTGAGAAAAGCAGGGTGGAGACAGTATCCGTGTTTTTTCGCTCACACCTTGAATTTAGTTGTAAAAGATTCAATAAAAGCTGAAGCTAGTTTGCTTTCACTTCTTCAAAAGTGTAGCTCCAGGGCCTCCCGCGTGGTCCAGTGGTTACAACGTCCGACGCTGGCCACGGAGACCGGGGCTCAATTCCCCGTCTCGCCAAGTGTCGGCTCTGGCTGGGAGTGCTCCATTGTTAGCTATTTCCACCACAGCACAAAAGCAGCCGAGAAGCTGTAAGAAATTCAAAATCAACTCAAAGTCAGACAACACAAACTGATACAGTCAATGAGATGGAATTCCTCATTTTACGTGTTGGAGCGAATCTACGAGCAACAACAAACAGAACAGCACTCTGTTTATTGGGAAAGACCTCAATGTGCTTAGCTGATGCCGAATAGTGCCTGATCAGGCTCACAATCGATGCAGTCAAGGCCTCTACATGCTTCTGCGTAAGCAACGCGACTGCGACGGGACATTCCTCTGCAACATGTTGCAGAGCACTTGGCAATACATACTTCTGCGCAACCTACACAACATGGTGTCCTTACACTTCCTGAAGCTGGTTCATTTTATACCATGTTGAACAAATTATGCTATCTATCTATATCGTTAGCTACTGTTAGCAAGCTTTATTTGGCCATGATACCAGGTTGCTAGCTAGCTAGCTAGCTAGATAGATATCGATAGTTTTGCTTAGCGAATGTTGACATAGATATATACAGGTATGGTATACAGCTGCCAACGATGTCTATCGCTGTATTACTTCACTGATCTCTTGTGCGAACTATGATTGTTCTTACCATATATTAATGCACATCTACTAAATCGCTCTGGATAAGAGCCTCTGCTATATGCTTAAAGAAATGTATATGCACCCTGCTCTTTCTGTTTTGTTAGTTGAATATTCTGTGCATTAAGGTGTTGTAGTGACAAGTTACATTTATATGTAATCTAAAGCACAACACAAAACATCTGGATATTTGCAACCTTAAATATATAATTTAGAATGGCGTGAACACCAGAGTCGATCCTTCGTTGTATGCAGAATCTCCAACTTTAATGTACTGTCAGTACAATAGACTTCAAAACCTTTGAAAAAAGGGAAGTACGCCTGTCATGAAAGCAGCTTGTGTGCGAGCAACTCACCTTTATAGCATTAAAATAATAGAGTAAATTCACGTGGAACAAAGGAACCAGCAGACGACTCTAAAATAAAGTTAATGTATTAAGGGAAATGAAAGATGGTCTCAAACACAGGGTCAGCTCCATACATCTCCCCTTATTTTATTATAGAACACAATACAACATATTTCAGTTATGCAGATTATAAACAGCCCAGATGGGGATTTGGGGATTTCATCACATCAATATTGAAAGAAAAAAAGGAAAACAATATCATAGAGGAACAAAAACAAATCAAACTGCACTTCAACAAAATATCACAATACATCACAACATATCATAGAGTAGGCTGTTCTGTATAATTGAGTCTGAAAGTTTACATTGGGTTCAAATCACCCAATAGCCAAACTATCATGTCATTGGATGAAGACAATATGATAACTATATTCTAGATCAGGGGTGTGAAACTCATTCTATGGTGGGCTGAGTGTATGCAGGTTTTTGTTGCAACCAACGCACTACAGCAGGTGATTTCAATTAGTTCCCCTGCTTGGTTGAAGAAGGGAGATAATTAGTGACATCACCTGGTGTAGTGCGTTTGTTGCAACAAAAACCTGCATACACTCGGCCCTCCATGGAATGAGTTTCACACCAGTGTTCTAGAGCAAGTGCTCCTGTCCAATCACAGTTCCTCATAAATATGTAATATACTGTTGATTTGGCAAAGGCACTGTCAATCAATACCACAAAATATAGTATCCAATGACCTCTGGCACATGGCTTTTACCCGCCTCCTCAGTTCACATGGCAGTACCAGACACCCCTGATTCGCATATATATACAGTATATGGTAATGACATACACAGACAAGATTATTACATTACAGATTAAAGTAATACAGGATTATAATTATTGCAGAGAGTTTAAGAGTTAATAAGGAAATGATGACCAATGAGCAACATAAAGCAATATGGTATGCTCATAGCCACAGCAGAAATCTGAAATTTGGAATATACCGGATTTACAAAACAGAGATGGGAATATGTACATACTTACAAAACATAGATCAACAGTAAGAGTGCTCTTCACAGTACAAAGTAAAGTATATCAACAATTTTACATTACAGATTCAAAGTAAAGAAATATTATTTTGGTAATTTGTTTTAAACTTTAAAGGGCAGCTAAGATATATATATATATTTTTTTTTTAATACTACAGATCATGAAGTAGTGTATAAGCAACAGTTTACCACATGGGGGCAGTGCAGAGCAGGGTTTAGTGTGGAATGTCACCGTCTGTCCTCTTCCAGTACACGCTCTGCCTCACTCACTACAGAACTCCTTGTTCCGTATCCAGATGATCCTGAACCCTCTGTCTTACTCAGCCACCGTGACACCTTCTTTTTGGATCTTTCATGAGCCAATTCATGTCCCCACTCAGAGCTGCCTGCTTCAGAGGGAGAACCTCCACTCACTGAAACACAACAACAACAAGGCCTTTACATTACAAGTCAACCACACTGTATTCTCTAAGATAGCTAAGAGTCTTTCTCTTGTGTTCTCTAAAGTATTGACAATACTAAATCTGCCTGTGTAATTCATCTTGGCTTTAATAAGAAAACGAGATGAATACATTTGACTTTTTCACACAAAGTAACTGAAAAAAATGACATACAGTTATGTAAATGTAATATATGTTTGCTAAGCTGACTTGTATACCACATTAGCACTTGATTAAAAAGGTATACAAAGTGTATGTACACCACAGTTAGAACAGTCATGTTGTAAATACTCTGCACATTGTTCAGTTGTGTTCTCAAAAAGTGGAGGAGAGGTGATGGATTTTTAATGTGCAGCTAAACTGTAAAATAAAATCTATACTGTAAAAGGTAATGAATAGAACTCACTAGAAGGGGGAATAATTCAAAGCTGTTCCTCCTCTTCCTGACTGGCAGTGTGGATCCCTCTGTCTCTGAATCGACCACAACCATCGCCATCCTCTCTATCAGCTCCTCCTCTCTTCTGCTCCATTCCTCCTCTCTTCTTCTCCATTCCTCCTCTCTTCTGCTCCATTTCTCCTCAAGCTTCTGTTTCAGCTGCTTTTCATCCACTTTCTCTCCTTTAAACCACTGTTTAAACCCCTCATCACTCTCTTCTATGGTGAAGTGACCACTTTTGTTCCTGGCCACCATCTCCTCTATCTTCTCCAGCAGCTCTGTGACCTGAGTGCCATCACCCCTGTTCTGATTGTTGAGAACATGATACCTGTTCCCACATTTCTCTACAAGCCACTGGAGGGCCTTCCCTTCAGTCTCAATGTGCTGCTCAATGGTTGTGTCTCCCAGCCAGTCTCCCCAGGTGAACAGCACTATAGTGTGTCTCCAGACTCTCTCACTGAGAAGCTCCAGGTGTTCCTCCACTGATCTCCTTTGTGACTCTGTGAATGATGAGCTCACATCAATGACCAGGAAGAGAGCGTAGGGTCCCGGGGGACACAGAGACACACTGCGCACAATCTCCTGTTTATCCAGCTCTCGAGTGTCCTTCACAGACCAGGTGCTCCACCAGCCTGGTGTGTCGACCACAGTGACCTGCCTCCCAGCTACTTCACCCTGTCTCTTCACACACTGTGCAGTTCTTATTCCAGACTCAAACTCCTCTCTGCCCAGGATGGTGTTTCCTGCTGAACTCTTCCCACTCGCTCTCCCCCCCAGCAGCACAATCCTCAGCTCTGAGAGACGGTGTTCCTCCCCTGTCAGAGAGAAAGAACACAATATATTCCTCATCAGGAGTGTTAACAGACACTCAGCTCTAAGATGAACTGCTCTCTGTAAGTGTGGAGTGGTGTGGATTAGTAGTGAAGTCCTGGTTAACTCCTTACAGTGGACACAATTGGGATGTTGTATATAGTCTGCAGAGAGACGGTAATCCAGTTTGAGATTACATTTCAATCAGCATTTTACCATATCCAGTTTAATAAATGTAATAAGTGTAAGACTAAGAACCAGATATTTAATCCTGTAAAGTTATCATTAAATGAGAATTGCAAAACAGAGTTGTGAGGTGGAGGAAGTTTCCCATTTAGATATCTATCTTTTTACTGTGTCTCTGCTTGAAGTATTTTACGGCTATATTGTGATCTATTAATTGGCCACTCTAAACTAATCTCATATATAACTAGATTTCAGACAGATATTTGCGTGCATTTAAGCATGGTTTTCTCTGCCTGTCTCATGCTAAGTGCTTTTCTCGACCACCTGAAAGAAATGGACAGTATAAAAAAGAACACAAATTCTGGCATTAATACACGGAGGCTTTAACCGCTGCAGTGTCTGTGCTGAGGCGGTAGCATAAAATAAATGGAAAATAGGTTATCAGAGTGAAAAATCTGTTTGATTCATTAAAAAAATGGACTTCATCAGCTGCAGTCTGTTTCATACTTCTTACACGGCGTGCGCTACCAGATTCGGCGTTCTTGTGGATGTAGAGGCGGCAATTTTGTTCATTTGGACGCACCACCGCGGCGACCCGCTGTCTCTGAAAGGCGAGTGACTGAGAGATTGCAAATCATTTTTTACGTTAGATTGTAGCTAGCCTACGTAGAATTTTATAGTGTAAAATTGTAGTGTAAGATAACACCAGTTCATTTGATTTTCAGCTTGACAATGCAGAAGATATCATCCTTTTTTAAAAAGAGGCCCAGGATAGAAGAGGAGGAGAGGAGACGAACCAAGACTATTTAGATTCAGACTATCATAGCTCAGAATCTGATACAACTTCATCCATCTCAGTGATTCCCAACCTGTCAGGCGCCTATCATTGTGATCGATTTTTACCAATATTGACTTTGGTCAGATTTTTCACGGAGGTAGGCTAATTTATCTCTCCGCTCGAGTCTCGCAACATCCCAGCTCTCCTCTGTCTCGAGTTAGGTTATACACATTAGCCAGTGACAAGTTTATTCCTTCATTCCGCGAACAGAGCTTGCTAGCAAGCATGGCCGTATCTACCATTGAGGACACCGATTAAATGACCTCAGTATCTTTTCTGAGTCTTGAGTTGTATTTTTTTACATTCTGATTCAGTGTAATACTGAATGAAAGTGGTGAACTACTGGACATAAAATGATTTCACTTCGGTATAGGAAAGATTTTGTACAAAGCCAAGATTACCGCTTGCTCACCTGATCACCGTCATCGTCATTAATTCTGCGTGTGTGTGGTGGTGAAGTGGACCCGTCCCGAACAGGCGGATCTCGTCGTTACTACAAAATCTTTGCTCAGAAAAGAGGACACAGTGACGCTTGGGACGACTTGGCTGCACAGCGGGAGTTGTAACTCAGACCGCTGATCTGAAGCCAAGCGAAGCATGATGTTGGTGTAGAGATCTCTCACATTATAAAAAAGTAGACTGCTTGTATTATAACCAGATTCATGCTATTCATCTCCAGAGATCATCTATCCATAGCTACTTTGTGTGTAGTTTTGTGTCTCTAGCCAAACGTAGCCATCTCTGTTTAGCTGACTGTTACACAAACCACTTTTTAGTCAGACTACAGTGGTGATAGGCTAATTTACACGAATGTTAGTTAACATAGCATACATTGACAGTGGTGATTGGCACAAAGATAGCTACAAGTTTGTGTACATTTTCAATGGCCATTCATAAAATCATTACAGTCTACTACTCTTGTAGTGAATTAGCTCCGAGGGTAGAGTGATTACATAATATATTTCTTAGTCACATGTCTCGCGGTGAACCCCCCTAGGGGGGCTATGTCATGACCTCAGTAATTGTCTACTCCTGGATACGGCCCTGCTAGCAAGTGATACATTATCAACTTATTTACCTCTATACACCACCCCATAAAAAAGGGCTTAGGCAGTTGTGAGGTGGAGGAAGTTTCCTGTTTAGATATCTGCCTGTTTACTGTGTCTGCGCTGGAAGTTTATTTATATCAGTGGTGGGCCGTCAGGGCCTGCAAGGCCTTCTCTGCTGGCCTAAAAAATATCTGAATCACAGACTGATGTTAATTATATTTTTTCCATGAATACTTATTCAATAATTCCAAATGGTCTGTCTGCTTCCTTTCATAGCTTTTTCCTGGTTTAGCTGCTTCCAGAAGTGTATTTTCATATTAAAGAATTTAACCAATCACATTTCAGCCATCATTTGTTGCCAGGGTCAAAGAAATCTGCCTGGAGGCCTTCACAATCAGTTCTGCAGGCCCTGTAGCATAAAATAAGTGTTGATAAAACTGTTGCTTCAACCAATCAGATTTTGAGTTGGGGACACAAAGGCCTTCTAGAAGGCCTAGGTAACGTCAGCGTATTCACACCCTTTGATTGGATAGTCAGAGAGTGTCTGACTATGATGTAATGTGATTGGTTAAATGCTTTAATATGAAAATACACGTCTGGAAGCAGCGCAACAAGGGGGAAAGCTATGAAAGTAAGCGGACAGACCATTTGGAATTATTTAATAAGTATTCATGGACAAAATATAATTAACATCAGTCTGTGATTCAGACATTTGAGCGGACATTTTCAGCCCTAAAGCGAACTAAAACTTATGCCAGAAATACGACAAAGGACTTCTTGATGGAACTGAAACACACGGATAATCTGTACGACAGAGTAATTGAACTCTTTTTGAGGAAAGAAAGGAGGATGGATTTTGTGTACAAATAATAAGGATTTTTGGTGAGTAAAATGTTGCTATTTTCCTTTTTTTATGAGTGTCGCAGCTGTAGCACCCTGGGTTTGTTTCTTCAGTAAAGGCATTTATTCTGGATACACGAGTTATCTATCTGCGATGCAACGGCAACTGGTGTTTGTTCGGTTTGTTTTTGCACTTTGTTTATTTATCTTTCTTCAGTCATGTTTCATTCTCGTTCTGTTCCCCGTCTGTCATTGTTCCTGTTCGAGTTCCTCTCCTTGTCTTGTCATGCACTTCGGGAAATTCTGTTTCATTTTTTTAGGGAGGAGGAGGAACGCATAAAGAAATCTGCGTGCGAATAAAGCGGAACGTGAGAAGCGTACAGAGATAGGACGAGAGAGAATGACAGCGATAGTTAGAAGCGTGAGATAATGAGTGATTAGTAGTGTTAGTAACTTAATCTAAATCCCTAATGTTAGTACATTAGTTGGTTAGTACTATATACATCTAACTAATATATACAAAGTGTAATTAGAAAGTAAGAAGGAAGTAAAACGAGATTAGAAACGAAGACGGAAAAACCAAAACAAAATTTCCCGAAGTGCATGACAGAACGAGAATGAAACATGACTGAAGAAAGATAAATAAACAAAGTGCAAAAACAAACCGAACAGACACTCAAAACATAACAATAAGATGGCTTTTATAGCCATAAAATAGTTATTGAGGGGTGGATTGATTCAGACGGAGCACTACTGAAGGCCTAGGTGTGAAATGCACGGCCCGCCACCGATTTATATGGAAGTTTAATGAAGTATTTTATGGCTATATTGTGATCTATTAATTGGCCACTCTAAACTACTCATATCTAAATTTCAACAAGATAGTTAACTGCATTTAATGTTGAGATAGTGAATTATGTTTAATTAAGTTTTTACATTTTGAGGCATTATTTTCAATGATTGGTTATAAACTCCAAATCTTATTGTTGTTTCCTTTACATTGAGACACCCCACTAGTGCAGTGACCCCCAGCTGTTCTCTCTGTCTCCCCAGGTCACAGTGAGTTGGTGAGCTGTTCATCCCTCTGAAACAGAGAGAGTCCAGCCTGCTCTCACACTCAGGGCTCCAATCCATTAAAGAACTAACCTCCAAACAGCGCTCTGAGAGCTTTCCTCTGTTTCTGCACCTTCGTCATCCTCTGTTTCACTCTTTCTTCCACTGTCCTCCTCTTCTCTTCCACCTCCTGTAAGAGCATTCTCTCCATTTCATAGTGACAGCCACCGTGTCCTGCCACCATCTCCTCTATCTTCTCCAGCAGCTCTGTGACCTGAATGCCATCAGCCTTGTTCTTATTGTTGAGAACATGATACCTGTTCCCACATTTCTCTACAAGCCACTGGAGGGCCTTCCCTTCAGTCTCAATGTGCTGCTCAATGGTTGTGTCTCCCAGCCAGTCTCCCCTGGTAAACAGCACTATAGTGTGTCTCCAGACTCTGTCACTGAGAAGCTCCAGGTTTTCCTCCACTGATCTCCTGTGTGACTCTGTGAATGATGAGCTCACCCTAATGACCAGGAAGAGAGCGTAGGGTCCTGGGGGACACAGAGACACACTGCGCACAATCTCTTGTTTATCCAGCTCTCGAGTGGACTTCACAGACGATTTGCTCCGCCAGCCTGGTGTGTCGACCACAGTGACCTGCCTCCCAGCTACTTCAACCTGTCTCTTCACACACAGTGCAGTTCTTACTCCAGACTCAAACTCCTCTCTGCCCAGGATGGTGTTTCCTGCTGAACTCTTCCCACTCGCTCTGCACCCCAGCAGCACAATCCTCAGCTCTGAGAGACGGTGTTCCTCCCCTGTCAGAGAGAAAGAACACAATATATTCCTCATCAGGAGTGTTAACAGACAATCAGCTCTAAGATGAACTGCTCTCTGTAAGTGTGGAGTGGTGTGGATTAGTAGTGAAGTCCTGGTTAACTCCTTACAGTGGACACAATTGGGATGTTGTATATAGTCTGCAGAGAGACGGTACTCCAGCTTGAGATTACATTTCAATCAGCATTTTACCATATCCAGTTTAATAAATATAATAGTGTAAGAATAAGAACCAGATATTTAATCCTGTAAAGTTATTATTTTAAGATTTAATGATAATCACAAAATAGAGTTGTGAGATGGAGGAAGTTTCCCATTTATATATCTATCTGTTTACTGTGTCTCTGCTTGAAGTATTTTACGGCTATATTGTGATTTATTTATTGGTCACTCTCAACTACTGATATATAACTAGATTTCAGACAGATATTTGCGTGCATTTAAGGATGGTTTTCTCCGCCTGTCTCATGCTTCATGCTAAGTGTTTTCCTCGACCGCCTGAAAGAAATGGACAGTATAAAAAAGAACACAAATTCTGGCATTAATACACGGAGGCTTTAACCGCTGCAGTGTCTGTGCCGAGCGGTAGCATAAAATAAATGGAAAATAGGCTATCAGTGAAAAAAACATTTCATTCATTTAAAAAATTTGACTTCATCAGCTGCAGTCTGTTTCATACTTCTTACACGGCGTGCGCTACCAGATTCGGCGTTCTTGTGGATGTAGAGGCGGCAATTTTGTTCATTTGGACGCACCACCGCGGCGACCCTCTGTCTCTGAAAGGCGAGTGACTGAGAGATTGCAAATAACTCTTAACGTTAGATTGTAGCTAGCCTACGTAGAATTTTATAGTGTAAAATTGTAGTGTAAGATAACACCAGTTCATTTGATTTTCAGCTTGACAACGCAGAAGATATCGTCTTTTTTAAGAAAGAGGCCCAGGATAGAAGAGGAGGAGAGGTGATGAACCAAGACTATTTAGATACAGACTATCATAGCTCAGAATCTGACACAACGTGTCATCTATCTCAGTGATTACCAACCTGTCAGGCGCCTAACATTGTGATCGATTTTTACCAATATTGACTTTGGTCAGATTTTTCACGGAGGTAGGCTAATTTATCTCGGCCACTAGCCTCGCTTGCCAGGCTCTGAGCGCGCGCCTCGCATCGTTTTTTTCTCCGCTCGAGTCTCGCAACATCCCAGCTCTCCTCTGTCTCGAGTTAGGTTATACACATTAGCCAGTGACAAGTTTATTCCTTCATTCCGCTAACACAGCTTGCTAGCAAGCATGGCCGTATCTACCATTGAGGACACCGAGGTCATGACTTCGGTATTTTTCCTGAGTCTGCGTTATATTTTTTTACATTCTGATTCAGTGTAATACTGAATAAAAGTGGTGAACTACTGGACATAAATGACTTCACTTCGGTATAGGAAAGACTTTGTACAAAGCCATGATTACCGCTTGCTCACCTGATCACCATCGTCACTACTTCTGTGTGTGTGTGTGGTGGTGAAGTGGACCCGTCCCGAACAGGCGGATCTCGTCGTTACTACAAAATCTTTGCTCAGCAAAGAGGACACGGTGACGCTTGGGACGACTTTGCTACACAGCGGGAGTTGTAACTCAGACCGCTGATCTGAAGCCAAGCGAAGCATGATGTCGGTGTAGAGATCTCTCACATTATAAAAAAGTTGACTGTATTATAACCAGATTCATGCTATTCATCTCCAGAGATCATCTATCCATAGCTACTTTGTGTGTAGTTTTGTGTCTCTAGCCAAACGTAGCCATCTCTGTTTAGCTGACTGTTACACAAACCACTTTTAGTCAGACTACAGTGGTGATAGGTTAATCTAGGCTAACGTTAGCTAACGTAGCATACATTGAAAGTGGTGATTGGCACAAAGATAGCTACTTTTTTGTGTACATTTTCAGTGGCCATTCATAAGATCATTACAGTCTACTACTCTTGCAGTGAATTAGCTCCGAGAGTAAAGTGATTACATAATATATTTCTTATCCACATTTCTCACAGCGAACCCCCCTAGAGGGGCTAGGTCATGACCTCAGTAATTCTCTACTCCTGGATATGGCCCTTATAGCAAGTGATACATTATCAATTTATTTACCTCTATACACCACCCCATAAAAAAGGGCTTAGGCAGTTGTGAGGTGGAGGAAGTTTAGTGTTCAGATATCTGCCCGTTTACTGTGTCTGCGCTGGAAGTTTATTTATATGGAAGTTTAATTAAGTATTTTATGGCTATATTGTGATCTATAAATTGGCCACTCTAAACTACTCATATCTACATTTCAACAAGATAGTTGACTGCATTTAATGTTGAGATAGTGAATTATGTTTAATTCAGTTTTTACATTTTGAGGCATTATTTTCAATGATTGGTTATAAACCCCAAATCTTGTTGTAGTTTCCTTTACATTGAGACACCCCACTAGTGCAGTGACCCCCAGCTGTTCTCTCTGTCTCCCCAGGTCACAGTGAGTGGGTGAGCTGTTCATCCCTCTGTAACAGAGAGAGTCCAGCCCACTCTCACACTCAGGACTACAATCCATTAAAGAACTAACCTTTAAACAGCGCTCTGAGAGCTTTCCTCTGTTTCTGCACCTTCGTCATCCTCTGTTTCACTCTTTCTTCCACTGTCCTCCTCTTCTCTTCCACCTCCTGTAAGATCATTCTCTCCATTTCATAGTGACAGCCATCGTGTCCTGCTACCATCTCCTCTACCTTCTCCAGCAGCTCTGTGACCTGAGTCCCATCACCCCTGTTCTCATTGTTGAGAACATGATACCTGTTCCCACATTTCTCTACAAGCCACTGGAGGGCCTTCCCTTCAGTCTCAATGTGGTGCTCAATGGTTGTGTCTCCCAGCCAGTCTCCCCAGGTGAACAGCACTATAGTGTGTCTCCAGACTCTCTCACTGAGAAGCTCCAGGTGTTCCTCCACTGATCTCCTGTGTTCCTCTGTGAAGGGTGAGTCCGCCTCAATGACCAGGAAGAGAGCGTAGGGTCCCGGGGGACACAGAGACACACTGCGCACAATCTCCTGTTTATCCAGCTCTCGAGTGTACTTCACAGAGTATGTGGTCCACCAGCCTGGTGTGTCGACCACAGTGACCTGCCTCCCAGCTACTTCACCCTGTCTCTTCACACACTGTGCAGTTCTTACTCCAGACTCAAACTCCTCTCTGCCCAGGATGGTGTTTCCTGCTGAACTCTTCCCACTCACTCTCCCCCCCAGCAGCATAATCCTCAGCTCTGAGAGACGGTGTTCCTCCCCTGTCAGAGAGAAAGAACACAATATATTCCTCATCAGGAGTGTTAACACACACTCAGCTCTAAGATGAACTGCTCTCTGTAAGTGTGGAGTGGTGTGGATTAGTAGTGAAGTCCTGGTTAACTCCTTACAGTGGACACAAATGGGATGTTGTATATAGTCTGCAGAGAGATGATACTTCAGCTTGAGAATACATTTCAATCAGCGTTTTACCATATCCAGTTGAATAAATATAATAAAGTGTAAGACTAAGAACCAGATATTTAATCCTGTAAAGTTATTATTTTAAGATTGAATGATAATCACAATATAGAGTTGTGAAGTGGAGGAAGATTCCCATATATATATCTGTTTACTGTGTCTCTGCTTGAAGTATTTTATAACTATGTTGTGATTTATTAATTGGCCACTCTAGACCAGCGGTCCCCAACCTTTTTTGCACCACGGACCGGTTTCATGCAAGACCATTTTTTCCACGATGGACCGGGGGAGGGGGCGGCTACATGGAAAAAAAACTGAGACAAGTGTGGAAAAGAGACACAGACGGAAGTGGTCATTTTTCAAAATAAAACACTCTGCAGACTGCGATAGTCAATAAAATGGAAATAAAATTAAAACGTATTTATTATTTCTGTGCAGCCCGGTACCAAATGCCTCATGGACCAGTACCGGGCCGCGGCCCGGTGGTTGGGGACCCCTGCTCTAGACAGCTCATATCCAACTACATTTCAACAAGATAGTTGAGTGCATTTTAGGTTGAGATAGTGAATTATGTTTAATTAAGTTTCTACATTGAGGCATTATTTTCAATGATTGGTTATAAACTCCAAATCTTATTGTAGTTTCCTTTACATTGAGACACCCCACTACTGCAGTGACCCTCAGCTGTTCTCTCTGTCTCCCCAGGTCACAGTGAGTGGGTGAGCTGTTCATCCCTCTGTAACAGAGAGAGTCCAGCCTGCTCTCACACTCAGGGCTCCAATCCATTAAAGAACTAACCTTCAAACAGCGCTCTGAGAGCTTTCCTCTGTTTCTGCACCTTTGTCATCCTCTGTTCCACTCTTTCTTCCACTGTCCTCCTCTTCTCTTCCACCTCCTGTAAGAGCATTCTCTCCATTTCATAGTGACAGCCACCGTGTCCTGCCACCATCTCCTCTATCTTCTCCAGCAGCTCTGTGACCTGAGTGCCATCACCCCTGTTCTCATTGTTGAGAACATGATACCTGTTTCCACATTTCTCTACAAGCCACTGGAGGGCCTTCCCTTTAGTCTCAATGTGCTGCTCAATGGTTGTGTCTCCCAGCCAGTCTCCCCAGGTGAACAGCACTATAGTGTGTCTCCAGACTCTCTCACTGAGAAGCTCCAGGTGTTCCTCCTCTGATATTCTGTGTTCCTCTGTGAATGATGAGCTCACATTAATGACCAGGAAGAGTGCGTAGGGTCCCGGGGGACACAGAGACACACTGCGCACAATCTCCTGTTTATCCAGCTCTCGAGTGTCCTTCACATACTGGTGACACCAGCCTGGTGTTTCGACCACAGTGACCTGCCTCCCAGCTACTTCACCCTGTCTCTTCACACACTGTGCAGTTCTTACTCCAGACTCAAACTCCTCTCTGCCCAGGATGGTGTTTCCTGCTGAACTCTTCCCACTCCCTTTCCCCCCCAGCAGCACAATCCTCAGCTCTGAGAGACGGTGTTCCTCCCCTGTCAGAGAGAAATAACACAATATAGTCCTTATCAGGGGACCACTCATAACATTTATTCAGCTTGGAAACGTTGCAGAGAAAAAATAAACACTGAATATATGAAATAAACATAGAACAATATCTGGGTGATCTGGAATCTAGACACATTTCATAGATTGCTTTATAGTCTGAAAGAAAAACATCTCTCAGCGAGAGGTTTCCATGGCATGTCTGGAAGTAGCGAATGGATCAGCGACACTTTCACGGCTCGATGGGTTGCTTCCATAGACAGTATATTCAAGAGGTTTCCAACCACAGTATAAAGAGACCAAGAGGTTACACAGCTACTGGTACAGGCTTTGGTAAATTCACAACTTTACTATTGTAACACCTTGCTGGCTGGTTTACCAGCCCCTACTATCAAGCCACTGCAACTAGTCCAGAATGCCGCTGTGTGTCTGGTTTTCAAGCTACTGAATTTCACACTTATCACTCCACTACACTCCACACTTACCTTAGTGGATTCCAAACTCTTTGCTAAACGTCCAAGTTTTTATCAATTCAGACACTGTATTACCGTTCAGTTCCATCTGCATTTAAGTCATTAAATTCCTTAAACGCCTCTCTGTTTCCTGGATCTCTCTCTTTTACCTGCACTTGGTTCCAAAACCTACAACATTCCTGACAGAATGTTCAAGCCATCGTCGGAACCAGCGGAAGACAAACGGTAACATTATTACATTATTGTTAATAAATAAAGTTTACTTACTTACTAAAGTCTCAAATCATATATGTCTCCATCTACTTATATTACAGTGATGTATACATTGTGATCTGTAAACAGTCAATTGGAGATTTATTATCGTACATTAGCTGACATCTTCAAATAGTAATGAGCTAACAATACTGTAATGTCATACATTTAATACTACATGTGTAGTGTTCACATTTTAGATTTTAGCAGTGGTGGGCCGTCAGGGCCTGCAAGGCCTTCTCTGCTGGCCTAAAAAATATCTGAATCACAGACTGATGTTAATTATATTTTTTCCATGAATACTTATTAAATAATTCCAAATGGTCTGTCCGCTTCCTTTCATAGCTTTTCCCCTGGTTGCGCTGCATCCAGACGTGTATTTTCATATTAAAGCATTTAACCAATCACATTTCAGCCATCATTTGTTGCCAGGGTCAAAGAAATCTGCCTGTAGGCCTTCACAATCAGTTCTGCGGGCCCTGTAGCATAAAATAAGTATTGATCAAACTGTTGCTTCAACCAATCAGATTTTGAGTTGGGGACATGAAGGCCTTCTAGAAGGCCTAGGTAACGTCAGCGTATTCACACCCTTTGATTGGATAGTCAGAGAGTGTCTGACTATGATGTAATGTGATTGGTTAAATGCTTTAATATGAAAATCAGACATTTGAGCGGACATTTTCAGCCCTATAGCGAATTAAAATTTATGCCAGAAATACGACAGGGCAGGCTCGACTTTCAGCATTAGCTTCGATGGCGATAGAAAAGGACTTCTTGATGGAACTGAAACACACGGATAATCTGTACGACAGAGTAATTGAACTCTTTTTGAGGAAAGAAAGGAGGATGGATTTTGTGTACAAATAATAAGGATTTTTGGTGAGTAAAATGTTGCTATTTTCCTAAATAATATTGCAATTTTATGAGGTTATTATTGATGCTTTGTTATGTGTGTCGCAGCTGTAGCACCCCAGGTTTGTTTCTTCAGTAAAGGCATTTATTCTGGATACACGAGTTATCTATCTGCGATGCAACGGCAACGGCTTTCTGTTCAGTTTGTTTTTGCACTTTGTTTATTTATCTTTCTTCAGTCATGTTTCATTCTCGTTCTGTTCCCCGTCTGTCATTGTTCCTGTTCGAGTTCCTCTCCTTGTCTTGTCATGCACTTCGGGAAATTCTATGTTTCGGTTTTTAGGAGGAGGAGGAATGCATAAAGAAATCTGCGTGCGAATAAAGGAACGTGAGAAGCGTACAGAGAGAGAGAATGACAGCGATAGTTAGAAGCGTGAGATAATGAGTGATTAGTAGTGTTAGTAACTTAATCTAAATCCCTAATGTTAGTAGATTAGTTGTTTAGTACTATATACATCTAACTAATATATACAAAGTGTAATTAGAAAGTAAGAAGGAAGTAAAACGAGATTAGAAACGAAGACGGAAAAACCGAAACATAGAATTTCCCAAGTGCATGACAGAACGAAATGAAACATGACTGAAGAAAGATAAATAAACAAAGTGCAAAAACAAACCGAACAGACACTCAAAACATAACAATAAGATGGCTTTTATAGCCATAAAATAGTTATTGAGGGGTGGATTGATTCAGACGGAGCACTACTGAAGGCCTAGGTGTGAAATGCACAGCCGCCACTGGATTTTAGATTCCTGCAACAGATACCGAGATATGTCGTGTTACAGAGGAAAGGACATAGATGTAAAATTCAAATAGGTTTTCAAATCAGGTACATTCAAAGTTCAGTTTTTTTCCAGATTTGTCCTATTTTTCGACCGTAACTCAGAAACACAGAGCCGCTTGCACACAGCAAACTCATGCGGGCTTCCATCCCCCCTCACCCTTGGGCAGAGAGCCAATTGGCTACATTACATATTTAAAACATATTTATTTGCTCATTTTTATTTAATAATAAATAATAAGAACAAATTATGTTAATTTTTTTACATAACTAAACCAAGTGGTATCATAAAATCATTACAATACTTATTTGGTTTTGTGTTGAAACTGTGAGTGTGTGCGTATGTGTGTGGCTGTGTGTGTGAGTGTGAGAGAGAGAGAGAGAGAGAGAGAGAGAGAGAAAAGCAAGCAGATATTTCAGTCATGTCGCCCTGGCGCACTTTAGCACAACGTCTGAACGATAGAAACATTTATATTTCTCTGGATTTGTTCTTTTTGGTGATGTTCTCCTCTTGTGTTAAGCGTTGTTTGAGTCATTTTTCCTGTCTATACTGAATTTTGTATTTTTTGGTACTTACGCACCATGGCAACACCTAAATATTAGGTGATATATTTTTATCATTTATATCTGGGGTGCCTGTAAGGGCTGGAATCGGTTGGACACCACAAAGATCAACAGAAACAAAGAACTCACTCTGATAGGAGGAAACACGCCCAGTCTCCATGTCTGCCACTCCAAGACCCTCCATGCCCAATGCCCTTCTCTCTGTCATAACATAATAATGACAAATTATAACAATTCAGTTCAATAGATTATTGCACCCAAGGGGCAAGTTGGTTGCAGCCAAACTCAGATAGACATACAACAATACAGAGGATACAACAACAGACACAGGGAAGAATAAAATAATTGGCAATACAGTATTTAAAACACAACAAAAGTTATTCTCTGCAATTTATATACAGGATTCTGATTGAATCATGCATATATATATATTGTGACATCATGAGAGGTTTTACCAGGGCAGGTCGGTGTGGGGCAGTGCAACAACACTTAAAAAACAGGCAAAACACAGACGGTTCACACTTAAAGTCCAGGTTTATTTCTCCGCAGGGCATGAATGGGTACTTTTCCTCCAAACAATAATCCAAAATCCAAACATTCAAAAATGCCTCAATCAAAAATGTTACAGTTCATCCCGCAATAATCCTCTTCTAGAAAACAATTATCAATTCAAAAGGTTACTTTCCTTGGTGTGTTTCTTCCAGCTCCTTCCAGCCATGTGCTCGGCTCCTCACTCTCTCTCTCCTTTGTCCTGCGTGTGGGCCTTCTATACTGGCCTTGATTAGGTGGCCCAAGCACCTACACCTGTAGTTGTGTTGCATTGTGGGGCTTGTAGTGTGTACAACGGCGGCCATTTTGTGAAGTGGCCGATCAGCAGGGGAATGCAGCACTCCTCCACCACACGCCCCCTGTGATGCCACATCCTCTCCCCGTGCCTGCCGCCCTCGGCAGGGTGAACAAGGCCCCGGGATCGAACACTCGGCTCTCCCAACAGATCAGGGAGATGATGCAAAAGTTCTGTAACACAAAGGGCACGGTTATGCTGAACGTGAGGCACACACTCACCATGGCTCCCCCTAGCTGGAGAAGGAAGACTGTT
This sequence comes from Aldrovandia affinis, assembly GCA_029706075.1. Taxonomy (NCBI): domain Eukaryota; kingdom Metazoa; phylum Chordata; class Actinopteri; order Notacanthiformes; family Halosauridae; genus Aldrovandia; species Aldrovandia affinis. Next base: position 20,964 of record JAINUG010000748.1, on the reverse strand, counting down.
GATCCCTTGGACCACAATGAGGGCACAGCCACTGGAAGACCCACACTGGTGTGGGGTGAAAAAACCACCGGACGGGTGTCCAGCCAGGGCAGCATGGTTCCTTCCGCTTGCCCCACGGAACAAGGCAACATGCGGGCTCATCTGGCCTCACGGGACAAGGCAACATGGGGGCCACCAGCAGACCCCTGGGCAGCGCAGTGAGGCGACATTGGCTGGGCCCTCCAGGTTGTCGCCATCTGTGCCCAACACTACTATAGGCTCAACGGGTTCAAATTCAGTTTCTGCCTCAGCCTCAAACTCAGCTTCCGCGGGCTCGGGTTTGACGATGGGCACTGCTTCCGGGACAGGCTCCAAGGCACTTTGTGATTCCTCTGTGCTTCCTGTGGCTGCGAGACTGACTGGTGCAGGCTCCTCCATGACAAGGTGAGGAACTTCCTCCTGGGCAGGTTCTGGGGCTTCCTCCCCAGCCTTCGTTTCAGGCTCCAGAATGGGCTCTGGCGCCAGGTCTGCAGTGGGCTCACCTGCTGGGACAGGCTCTTCTGCTTGACTGCCCGTCTCTGGTTCTGGCTCTGGTTCTGGTTCTGGTTCAGGTTCGGGCTCAGGTTCGGGCTCAGGTTCAGGTTCGGGCTCAGGTTCAGGTTCAGGTTCGGGCTCAGGTTCGGGCTCAGGTTCAGGCTCAGGTGCAGCTTCTTCCACTGCCGGTTCTGTGGTTGCAGTCTCGTCTGTGGGTGCCAGGACCTCGGTACTCACCGTCTCCTGGACAATCTCCTGGACTGCCTCAGCCACCACGGCTAACGCTGCAACATCACCTTCTCCCTTTTCTGTTAGGGTGACCTCATCTGCAGGTGGTGCCTCTTCCTCGGCCGGTGTCTCCAGTACTTCAGCCGGCACTGGTTCCTCAGTCACTGCGGCTGTCACCACCTCCACGGCCCCTTTCTGTGAGGCTGCGACCACCTCTACGGCCCCTTCCTGTGAGGCTGCGACGGCCTCCACGGCCCCTTCCTGTGAGGCTGCGACGGCCTCCCCATGGACTCAGCAGCAACTTCATCACTGTGTGCTTTAGCCTCCATCGCTTTGGGAGCGGCAATGGGGGTCACCTCGGTCTGCTTCTCTACCTGGCTGGCCGTCTTCTTCTTCTTCTTTTTCTTCTTCTTCTTGGGGTCAGTAGCCTGGCGTGGCTGGGGCTGGGGAGCGTTGAATAGTGGAAGTGTGCAGTCCGTCCTCTTCTGGCTCAATGGCCCATGGAGAAGGACAACTGGAGCAGCCATCTCCATGAGGCGAGTAAGGTAGGTCCATTTCACCTGCAGCAGTTCCTCCCTCTGGGTAGCCTCGTCTTCATCCATGAAGTCCAGGATTGACTCAATGTCCCGCTGATCCAGGTACAGCTCCCCGTCCATCTGCAGCCAATGGTACACCTCTGGGGACCTCAGCCATCTTAGGTCCGCTTCCACATCCCGGCAGGGTTTGGGTGCTCCCTGGAGCCCTGGGTTGGGGCATTCCCCACCTTTTGGCTGGAAGTTTGCGGCAAGGCACAATATCTCTGCTAGGAATTCTGCGGGGCAGGCTTCGAAGTCCTCCCATGTTATGCTCATTGGGGTGAAGGGCATCTCATCGAGACTAGGGCTTCCCTGCTGTTTAGCCATTTTGCTGTGGCAGTGCTTTCCTAGTGCTTCTTATTTGTTTATTTTTTTAAACAAAAAAAAAAAAACCTAACCTGACTACTTGTGTCCTGTCCTCTTCTGTGTTGCGTACTGCAAAAAAGTTGAGTCCAATCATCCGCACTTAGGCCCCAGTGCTCGCATTCTCCACCATCTGTGACATCATGAGAGGTTTTACCAGGGCAGGTCGGTGTGGGGCAGTGCAACAACACTTAAAAAACAGGCAAAACACAGACGGTTCACACTTAAAGTCCAGGTTTATTTCTCCGCAGGGCATGAATGGGTACTTTTCCTCCAAACAATAATCCAAAATCCAAACATTCAAAAAATGCCTCAATCAAAAATGTTACAGTTCATCCCGGCAATAATCCTCTTCTAGAAAACAATTATCAATTCAAAAGGTTACTTTCCTTGGTGTGTTTCTTCCAGCTCCTTCCAGCCATGTGCTCGGCTCCTCACTCTCTCTCTCCTTTGTCCTGCGTGTGGGCCTTCTATACTGGCCTTGATTAGGTGGCCCAAGCACCTACACCTGTAGTTGTGTTGCATTGTGGGGCTTGTAGTGTGTACAACGGCGGCCATTTTGTGAAGTGGCCGCCGATCAGCAGGGGAATGCAGCACTCCTCCACCACACGTCCCCCTGTGATGCCACAATATATATATATATATATATATATATATATATACGTATATATATTAGTCATAATAAATGATAAAGTGCATATCAGTGTAGATTGGTGTTTATTGCAGCAATAGCTTTAGGAATAAAAGTACACTTTGCTCTTATTTTTTATACTGTGTACTCTATTGCCATGTTACAGGTCATTGGAATTTGTCTTTTCGCTTATCTCCTAAAATATTAGGTGATGTATTTTTATTATTTATATCTGGGCTGCCTCTGCCTTCCCTACCCACTCCTGGGACTACGGGACAAAGTCACGAGTCCTTTTTGGCAGTAGAGCTCCCAGGCTGTTTACTGTAGTGTACCCCTGTTTCAAGGCACAGGGAACCTTTGTGAATTCCACACAGATATAACATGAACACTTTCACATCATAAGTGTCAAGATGTGTTTTTATTTAAAAGTCAGCGGGGACTCAAAGTCCACTGTGCTGAATTAGATCAATTGTTATTTGCTGCGTCTGAATTATAACTATTATAACTGTGTAGCTGTATGTTACTGCTTAGAGCAGGAGTGGGCAATTCCGGTCCTGGAGGGCCGGTGTGTTTGCAGGTCTTTGTTTCCACCCTGACTCAATGAGTAAATTCACCATATACACCAATGACGGTTCACACATTGATTTGCCCACAGTCAAATGTTTCATATAGGGACACGAGAACAGTGTTCATCTGGCATTCACAAGGTTATCAATAAATGTAGGCAAAATGGCAGTTTACACAAATGATTGGGCTAAATAAAAGATTAAAAGTAGAAGTAAGCATGAAATCCAGAAACGGATACGGCCCTCCTTGCCCACCCCTGGCTCAGAGTGTGTGTGTGTGTGAGAGAGAGAGAGAGTGTGTGTCTTCTAAACACACTTGGTTGAAACCCTTCTGTTCCCAGTAATCCAGGTGTGTAGAAGCTCTCAGTCTGTAACTCACATTACCAATCCACCCTGCAAAATGGTGTCTGCACCTGTGCAAGGTGTTTTGGAGGCTGTGGGCGGGAGAAAGTGAAAATGTTTGTGTTTTATGAGGTGCAGTTTGAGGTTATAGAGTGTGGACTCTTCGCTGTCTATAAATGATGTCGCAATTAATTGTGAAGCCTTTAACCCTTTAACTGACACACTATGAAAAAATCAATATAAACAAATAGGTATTTGCTTCTTTTTATTACTTGGGTCAATAATAATAAATGTTTGAATTTTTGTATTTTTTACAGACTTCAACCATGTGTTAGAGATGACTGAGTCAGACATTAATGTCCTGGAACTGGACTTTTTGCTATCTGAACATTCAGTCGCAGTAGATTGTAAAATTATTAAAATACTTATTAGGTTCTATGCTCCAAATCTTTAGTAGGCAATGTTACCAAGAGGGCACCCATTTTCAGAATTAGCTAAATAGTTATATTTAGTTAGTTAGTTGCTCTCTAAACTGTTACTGTATATTTCTGCTTAGGATGTGGGAGCGGCATTCACATAGCCACAGTTTACAAGGTCAAGATAGCAGGGATAATCCTGATTGGCTTGGCAGAGACCTCTCCTGATTGGTGAATAGTGCCACCATGACACAGAGCTTCTGCCACAAGACCCAGAAGATCTAACATGATGGCAGGAATAAGACACTAATTTAGGGTCTGCCCTGTGCTGGACAGGAACATACCTTCCCCTGAGGCACCATTCACCCCGCACCGTGCAGTAAAGCCCTTGTGCTCTCTACGGGACATGGGCAGTCCACAGCAAAGCTCTGTGCAGGGGACAGAACTGCAGGATCCAGCAAAATCCCCCGCTGATGGCTCGTGGCTCCCTTTACTTTGGCTGTGTGTGAAATCTAAGAACCGGACTCTTTGTCTCAGTGAACTCACTCTGCTGACAAGGTCTGTGCTACAGCAACATGAACCGCTTATTTCAGATGTGTGACATGTGTGGGCAGCCCTCCAGACCTCTGTGGAACAACTGGGCCCCTCCCCCACCACTGACCAGGGGTACAAATAGATTCTGCTACATGGGGACCATCTCTCATGAATGCAATGAGGCATATGCCATGACCTCATACCCAAGGTACAATGACTGTTTTTCACTCTCAAGCATAACATAGCCGCTTGCTCGCTCTTTAATGTGACCAATTCAGGTCGGTACTGGACATTCATATTTGATGAATGATTTGAGAAATATTTTAGGAAGAGTTTATAAATTCCAGGCCAATTAAGTCTTAGACTGAAGGTTTATTTTAAACTTCTTGTACTGTAAACATTTCCAATAGACATAAATTACAGTTTTTTACAATTGCTTTGACTCATTTTGCACAGCAGAATTTCAATGTACAAAACTCAAAGTGCAAAGCGCCAAACTGACTTGCAGAATTATTACCTTAAGACACTACATCCTATGCTGACATACAAAGTGCAAAACTCTAAATCATATGCTCCATTCTCAGAATACAGCCACCTAATATTACAATAATGTTCAAATGCTCATAACTACAAATGCAGATCACTAAATCAATTCAACAGGTGTTTGTAGTCATGTCTCATTACTTCCAACAACCTTGCCCAGGTGAGTAGCACTGCAACACAATTCATAATCTCTTCACCACTACATAAAAGGCTGCTTAGAAACCTGACATATGACATATATGACATACAAAGTGCAAAACTTTATATGTATACTGTATTTTGTATATACTGCAGTCTATCACAGGGGATGCTTTCTGTACATCATTTCCAGTACTTACAAGGAAATGACACTTGCATAGTCTTTTTTGATGACAATTATTTTGTGTTTGACAGCATTATTTGATAATGGCCGTTGTATTTGAAAATACACCAATAATTAAACTTCAACGATGAACGTATCCAATGTTCTGACACTATGATAAACTTTTGCATGATATACAATCTAATTTGGTTCAATTATTTTTATTTTTCATGCAATATGTGATTTTGAGCCCAAGATTAGGATTATAACATTTTCCGTTATGACCAAAGAACACTTTCAAACTGTTTTTTGATTAGAAGGATTTTGTGTTTGGCAGCATTGTTTGATGATGACTGTTGTATATTGAAAATGCAGCAATGATTTAACTTCACTGTTGAAAATATCTAATGTTTTGGTTCTATGATAAACTTTTGCATATATTATTCTCTCATTTGACACCGGTATTTTTATTGTACCTGCTATATTAGATTTTGAACCCAAAATGAGCAGTATGGCATTCTGTATTAAGAGTTTTGCACATTGAAACTCTGTTGTGCAAAATGAGTCAAAGCAATCGTAAAAAACCTTAATTGGCAATAGGTCACGGTGAACAGCCTCCCACATTTATTTTATCACGGTACATTATATGACATTTACATATAGTAATGAGGTAACAATAATGTAATGTCATACATTTAATACTACATTTGTAGTTTTCACATTTGAGATGAAGCCCATGTTTCCTGCAACACATACCAAGATATTTGGTCCTTAATAAAAATGTAATGTTAATCTAAGTGGTAGAATAGAATTATAAAATAGTCTTAAATGGCTTGGCTACGCCAATGAAAATACACACCTGTTTGTAGTCAAGGGCAGGTGCAATGTCATTAAGAATTGTATCTGGACTGGACTGTGCTTCTGAGAGAATGGTACTGCGTTGGGTTGTGAAACAAAATGAGTCCACATTGGGGTGAACTTCACTACATTACAAAAATGGCAAAAACAAAATTACAACCATTAATTATGGACCTTTGGAACAAGTCATCCAGCAGTGGACTTTGAGGCTTTTTATGGTATAAATTGCAGTGGCATCAGATTGCTAATCCATTAACCTTAACTGACATACCATGAAAAAAACTAAAGACAAAACATATTTAATTGCTTATTTTTATCGTTTAATAATAAATAATAACAACAAATTATGTTTTTTTTACATAACTCAACCAAGTGGTATCATAAAATCATTACAATACTTATTTGGTTCTGTGTTGAAACTGTGAGTGTGTGCGTATGTGTGTGGCTGTGTGTGTGTGTGTGAGTGTGTGTGAGTGTGTGTGAGAGAGAGAGCGAAAAGTACGCAGATATTTCAGTCATGTATGACTTTCTTCCGTGCTTAGCTGAAGACAGACGTGTGACTGCTTGAGTTGTATTTATTCCCTAGCCCTGGCGCACTTTAGCACAACATCTGAACAATAGAAACATGTATATTTCTCTGGATTTATTCTTTTTGGTGATGTTCCCCTCGTGTGTTAAGCGGTGTTTGGGTCATTTTCCCTTTCTATACTGAATTTTGTATTTTTTGGTACTTACGCACCCGTGGCAACACCTAAATATTAGGTGATATATTTTTATCATTTATATCTGGGGTGCCTGTAAGGGCTGGAATCGGTTGGACACCACAAAGATCGACAGAAACAAAGAACTCACTGTGATGGGAGGATACACGCCCAGTCTCCATGTCTGCCACTCCAGGACCCTCCACGCCCAATGCCTTCTCTCTGTCATGAAAACATAATAATCGACAAATTATAACCATTCAGTTCAATAGATTATTGCACCCAAGGGGCAATTTGGTTCCATCTAAACTCAGATAGACATACAAGAATACAGAGGATACAATAACAGACACAGGGAAGAATAAAATAATCGGCAATACAGTATTTAAAACACAATAAAGGTTATTCTCTGCAATTTAAATACAGGATTCTGATTGAATCATGCATACATATATATATATATTAGTCATAATAAATGATAAAATGCATATCAGTGTAGATTGGTGTTTATTGCAGCAATAGCTTTAGGAATAAAAGAACACTTTGCTCTTATTTTTTATACTGTATACTCTGTTGCCATGTTACACAAGGTAATTGGAATTTGTCTTTTTATCTCCGAAAATATTAGGTGATGTATTTTTATTATTTATATCTGGGGTGCCTCTGCCTTCCCTACCCACTCCTGGGACTACGGGACAAAGTCACGAGTCCTTTTTGGCAGTAGAGCTCCCAGGCTGCTTACTGTAGTGTACCCCTGTTTCAAGGCAAAGGGAACCTTTGTGAAATCCACACAGACAGATATCACATCAACACTTTCACATCATAAGTGTCAAGATGTGTTTTTATTTAAAAGTCAGCGGGGACTCAAAGTCCACTGTGCTGAATTAGATAAATTGTTATTTGCTGCGTCTGAATTATAACTATTATAACTGTGTAGCTCAGGGGTGGCCAATCTTTTACTGTGTGTGCCGGGGTGGGTGCAGGCTTTTGTTCCAACTGAACAGTGACACACCTGATTCCACTAATCAAAGCCCTGATTGAAGACTTTGATTAGCTGATTAGTCAAATCAGGTGAGCTACTGCTCGGCTGGAACAAAAGCCTGCACCCACACCGGCCCACACAGGGTAAGATTGCCCACCCTTGGTGTAGCTGTATGTTACTGCTTAGAGCAGGAGTGGGCAATTCCGGTCCTGGAGGGCCGGTGTGTTTGCAGGTCTTTGTTTCCACCCTGGCTCAATTAGTTAATTCACCATATACACCAATGACGGTTCACACATTGATTTGCCCACAGTCAAATGTTTCATATAGGGACACAAGAACAGTGTTCATCTGGCATTCACAAGGTTATCAATAAATGTAGCCAAAAGGGCAGTTTACACAAATGATTGGGCTAAATAAAAGATTAAAAGTAGAAGTAAGCATGAAATCCAGAAACAGATACAGCCCTCCTTGCCCACCCCTGGCTCAGAGTGTGTGTGTGAGGGAGAAAAGAGAGAGAGTGTGTCTTCTAAACATACCTGTTTGAAACCCTTCTGTTCCCAGTAATCCAGGTGTGTAGAAGCTCTCAGTCTGTAACTCACATTACCAATCCACCCTGCAAAATGGTGTCTGCACCTGTGCAAGGTGATTTAGAGGCTGTGGGCGGGAAAAAGTGAAAATCTTTGTGTTTTATGAGGTGCAGTTTGAGGTTATAGGGTGTGGATTCTTCGTTGTCTATAAATGATGTTGCAATTAATTGTGAAGCCTTTAACCCTTTAACTGGCACACTATGAAAAAATCTATATAAACAAATAGGTATTTGCTTCTTTTTATTACTTGGGTCAATAATAATAAATGTTTTAATTTTTGTATTTTTTACATACTTCAACCGAGTGTTAGAGATGATTGAGTCAGACATTAATATCATGGAACTGGACTTTTTGCTATCTGAACATTCAGTCACAGTAGATTGTAAAATGATTAAAATACTTATTAGGTTCTATGCTCCAAATCTTTAGTAGGCAATGTTACCAAGAGGGCACCCATTTTCAGAATGAGCTAAATAGTTATATTTAGTTAGTTAGTTGCTCTCTAAACTGTTACTGTATATTTCTGCTTAGGATGTGGGAGCGGCATTCACATAGCCACAGTTTACAAGGTCAAGATAGCAGGGATAATCCTGATTGGCTTGGCAGAGACCTCTCCTGATTGGTGAATAGTGCCACCATGACACAGAGCTTCTGCCACAAGACCCAGAAGATCTAACATGATGGCAGGAATAAGACACTAATTTAGGGTCTGCCCTGTGCTGGACAGGAACATACCTTCCCCTGAGGCACCATTCACCCCACACCGTGCAGTAAAGCCCTTGTGCTCTCTACGGGACATGGGCAGTCCACAGCAAAGCTCTGTGCAGGGGACAGAACTGCAGGATCCAGCAAAATCCCCCGCTGATGGCTCGTGGCTCCCTTTACTTTGGCTGTGTGTGAAATCTAAGAACCGGACTCTTTGTCTCAGTGAACTCACTCTGCTGACAAGGTCTGTGTTAAAGCAACATGAACCACTTATTTCAGATGTGTGACATGTGTGGGCAGCCCTCCAGACCTCTGTGGAACAACTGGGCCCCTCCCCCACCACTGGCCAGGGGTACAAATAGATTCTGCTACATGGGGACCATCTCTCATGAATGCAATGAGGCAAATACCATGACCTCATACCCAAGAGGTACAATGACTGTTTTTCACTCTCAAGCATAACATAGCCGCTTGCTCGCTCTTTAATGTGACCAATTCAGGTAGGTACTGGACATTTACATATATTTCTGTCATATTTGCTGACATACAAAGCACCAAACTCTAAATCATATGCTCCAAAAATGACAATCAGAGAGAGAGAGAGAGAGAGAGAGAGAGAGAGAGAGAGAGAGAGAGAGAGAGAGAGAGAGAGAGAGAGTATTTTTGTGTTTGACCGGATTGTTTGAGGACCCCCCTTTGGATTTCGACTAAGGACTGGATTGCGGAACTGACTTGGATTTTGAATAGGATTGCGGACTTTGTGTGTTTGTATTCCCCTGAAGACCCCACCCTTTGTTTTGTGTTGTCAAGAGTTAGTTTAATAAATCATGGTTTTGTTTTTGAATACTGCCTCCTCTGTGTTCTTTAACTTGCCTACGCCCTCTGCAAGGTCCGTGTGTATCGCCCAACCCCTGGGGTCACCACAATATATATATATATGTATATACTGCATATACTGCAGTCTATCACGGGGGATGTTTGCATTTCCAGTATTTACAAGGAAATGACCCTTGCATAGTCTTTTTTGATGACAATTATTTTGTGTTTGACAGCATTATTTGATAATGGCCATTGTATTTGAAAATACATCAATAATTAAACTTCAACGATGAACATATCCAATGTTCTGACGCTATGATAAACTTTTGCATGATATACAATCTAATTTGGTTCAGTTATTTTTATTTTGCATGCAATATGTGATTTTGAGTCCAAGATTAGGATTATAGCATTTTCCGTTATGACCAAAGAACACTTTCAAACTCTTTTTTGATTAGAAGGATTTTGTGTTTGGCAGCATTATTTGATGATGACTGTTGTATATTGAAAATGCAGCAATGATTTAACTTCACTGTTGAAAATATCTAATGTTCTGGTGCTATGATAAACTTTTGGATATATTATTCTCTCGTTTGACACCGGTATTTTATTTTACCTGCTATATTCGATTTTGAACCCAAAATGAGCAGTATGGCATTCTGTATTAAGAGTTTTGCACATTGAAACTCTGTTGTGCAAAATGAGTCAAAGCAATCGTAAAAAACCTTAATTGGCAATAGGTCACGGTGAACAGCCTGCCACAGTTATTTTATCACCGTACATTATATGACATTTACATATAGTAATGAGGTAACAATAATGTAATGTCATACATTTAATACTACATTTTAAGTTTTCACATTTGAGATGAAGCTCATGTTTCCTGCAACACATACCAAGATATTGTGACGACCGTGATAAGGACCCAGACGCAGATCAGGGATATGGCAAAAGAGTAGTTTATTAGAAGGCAGGGGTCAAAACCAGGAATCAGAGAATCGGAGGTACAAAAACGCGAGGCAGAGAGAAGTCGAAAACAGGCAGTCAAAAGGTTGATAAACAGGAAGGCAGAAAGGCAAACAAACAAAATCACTAGGCAGGCTCGGAGTCGTAATAAGAAGGGTAGTCTCAGGAAATACAAATTACACTGGCTTCGGAAAGGTAGGCTCAGGGAAAAATGAATCAACGTACTGACAACGGGTAACAGAAAACACTGGACATATATACAGGCAGACACAATGGAAATCAGGTGAGACAATGAGGAGAGAGAGGATGGACACAGGGAATAGATAATTAAATAACAAGGGGGAAACGCAAGACACGGACACTGAACCATACAAACATATAGACAATTAACGACCTGGGAGAACAGGCAGACACGTGCATAGTAAAAGGGGAGGTACGCAAAGAGAAACGTTGCGTGCGTATGAAGAGAGAATAGAAAGCTAATCAGGGATAGGATAATGGGAGAGGGAAATGAGCGATAGTAAGAAGCGTGAGATAATTAGTGATTAGTAGTGTTAGTAACTAAATCTAAATCCCTAACGTTAGTAGATTAGTTAGGTAGTACTGTACACATCTAACTAATATATACAAAGTGCGATCAAGAAAGTAGGAAAGAAGAAAACGAGAAAATAAGCGAAGGCGGAGGAAACCCGGAAACACCCGAAGTGCATGACAAGACAAGGAGTGGATCTAGAAATAAACGGAACAGGAACAATAACAGACGGGGGAGCAGAACGTGACAGAACAGTGAAAAATGCAAAGCTGAAAAAAGAATAATGAAACATGACTGATAATAAATAAACAAAGTACAAAAATGACAGAACAATAACTCAGAATATAACAGATATTTGGTCCTTAATAAAATGTAATGTTAATCTAAGTGGTAGAATAGAATCGTCTTAAATGGCTCAGCTACATAAATGAAAATACACACCTGTTTGTAGTCGAGGGCAGGTGCAATGTCATTAAGAATTGTATCTGGACTGGACTGTGCTTCTGAGAGAATGGTACTGGGTTGGGTTGCACTTCACCTTCACATTTCCGTTCCAACAAACCACTGAAAGAAATGACTGTAGATTTAATAAATTCATGAAAATGAATGTGATCATCTTCATTTTCAGGACAGGATTTAACTTTTATTAAAATATATATCTTCACCATTGTGGAAAGGGCTAACCTACAGATATTTACATTAATAAAATCTCTTTAATGCATCAGATCAGATGAAATCTGAAATATTTTCTGTCAATCAGTATCATATTTAAAAAAGTCTCTGTTATTTCCATCTAAATATTTCAATGTACCGAATCACATGGTCAGCATATGCTGTAACAAAACAGAGGAGAAAACAGAGGAGAAAACAGCAATAGTCACATCATGTGACCCAGAGCTGAGCGCTTCAACAACCTTATTTGCAAGGTTCTGTATCTATAAAATAATTATATTCCTATTAAATAAGTTCAAGTCTCAAACCATATATGTCTCCATCTACTTATATTACAGTGATGTTTACATTGTGATCTGTAAACAGTCAATTGGAGATTTATTATTGTACATTAGCTGACATCTTCAAATAGTAATGAGGTAACAATACTGTAATGTCATACATTTAATACTACATGTGTAGTGTTCACATTTTAGATGAAGTCCATGTTTCCTGCAGCAGATACAGAGATATGTTGTGTTACAGAGGAAAGGACATAGATGTCAAATCAGCTACTTTTCAAAGTGTCTTTTTCTGATTTTTCTGTGTTCGACCGTAACTCAGAAACACAGAGCCGCTTGCACACAGCAAACTCATGCGGGCTTCCATCCCCCCTCACCCTTGGGCAGACAGCCAATTCCCGCCCCCGAACGTGAGTCCCATCCAGCACTGGGCTGGCACAGCCTGGACTCGAACCCAGGCAGTGGCCTGCACTTAGAGCAAGCGCCTTTACCGGTCGTGTCATCCAGGGGCCCATCACATTGTCTTTAATGTATATATTTTTCATTGCTAAAACTGAATCATCTACTTATATTTTCAAGCCCAAAGCATCTTGGGAAATGGTGTTTTTCTTTTCAGCAGAATGCCATTCCTGTACTGACAGTTCTGCTGAGATAACATGGAGAGAGAAGAGAGCACACACAGACCAGCAGTGAAACTTATAGTGACACTGCAGGAATACGACCACAGAGACTGACTTGTTTTTCTCTCACCAAAGTACAGACCAACATTCCATTTTTTTCCCCTTGTTAGAACTTTATCAGTCATTACATAGAATATCCCGAAAATCAATCCCAAAATCAATTGTTGAAAATCTGCCTGATGTTTACAAAAGAGGTAAAGGGTACAGGGCTGGTTCTCCACAATAAAACAAACCTCACTTCATTTCAGAAAGGATTTGTCATTTTAAGGCTATATCCATACTGTACCATATCAATTCTTCTAAAACAAATAGGTGATGTATTTATATTCTTTTATTGTGGAGTGACCACACCTTGGACTTTTGGATGAAGCCCATGTTTCCTGCAACACATACCAAGATATTTGGTCCTTAATAAAAACATAATGTTAATCTAAGTGGTAGAATAGAATTATAAAATAGTCTTAAATGGCTCGGCTACGTCAATGAAAATACATTTGACATTTTAGGCATTTAGCAGAACTTATCCAGTTCACAATTCTTTACATACAATCCATTTACACAGCTGAATATTTCTTACTGAAGCAATTCAGGTTAAGTACCTTGCTCAAGGGTACAACAGCAGTGTCCTACCTGGGAATTGAACCTGCAACCTCTGAGTTACAGGCCCAGCTCCCTAACCATTACACTACATTGCCAGCCTGTACACACCTGTTTGTAGTCAAGGGCAGGTGCAATGTCATTACGAATTGTATCTGGACTGGACTGTGCTTCTGAGAGAATGGTACTGGGTTGGGTTGTAAAACAAAATGAGTCCACATGGGGGCGAACTTGACTACATTACAAAAATGGCTAAAACAACATTACAACCATTAATTATGGACTTTTGGAACAAGTCATCCAGCAGTGGACTTTGAGGCTTTTATGGTCTAAATTGCAGTGGCATCAGATTGCTAATACATTAACCTTAACTGACATACCATGAAAAAAACATAACTCAAAAAGTTGTATCATAAATTAATTTTTGTTAATGTGTTCTGTGTTGAAACTGAGTGTGTGCTGTGTGTGTGGCTGTGTGTGTGTCTGAGAGAAGGAGAGAAAAGCAAGCAGATATTTCAGTCATGTATGACTTTCTTCCGTGCTTAGCTGAAGACAGACGTGTGACTGCTTGAGTTGTATTTATCCCCTAGCCCTGGCGCACTTTAGCACAACGTCTGAACAATAGAAACGTGTATATTTCTCTGGATTTGTTCTTTTGGTGATGTTCCCCTCTTGTGTTAAGTGATGTTTGAGTAATTTTCCTTTCTATACAGAATTTTTAATTTTTGGTACTTACACACAAATGGCAACTTTTTTATGACTTTAAAAGCCGCAGTTTCAATGATTTATTTTATTCATATCCATAACCATATGTCCATGCCATAGTAGTGGTGAATTCCGGTCCTGGGGGCCGGTGTGTGATATAGGTCTTTGTTTCCATCCTGGCTCAAGATGTGTTAATTCACCATATACACCAATGACTGTTCACTGTGCTGATTTAGATCCACAGTCAAATGTTTCATATTTGACACTATGAGAACAGTGTTCATCTGGCATTCTGCTTAGGTTATCAATAAATGTAGCCAAAAGGGCAGTTTACACAAATGATTGGGCTAAATAAAAGATTAAAAGTAGAAGTAAGCATGAAATCCAGAAACGTGTGTGTCCTTGCCCACCCCTGGCTCAGAGTGTGTGTGTGTGAGAGAGAGAGAGTGTGTGTCTTCTAAACATACCTGTTTGAAACCCTTCTGTTCCCAGTAATCCAGGTGTGTAGAAGCTCTCAGTCTGTAACTCACATTACCAATCCACCCTGCAAAATGGTGTCTGCACCTGTGCAAGGTGATTTAGAGGCTGTGGGCGGGAGAAAGTGAAGATGTTTGTGTTTTATGAGGTGCAGTTTGAGGTTATAGGGTGTGGACTCTTCGCTGTCTATAAATTATGTCGCAAATAATTGTGAAGCCTTTAACCCTTTAACTGACACACTATGAAAAAATCAATATAAACAAAGAGGTATTTGCTTCTTTTTATTACTTGGGTCAATCATAACAGTTTTTTTGTTAACACACTTCTCAGAGAGAGACACAAAACCTAATTGAATAACCATGTCAACACATTGCAGACACTTAGTAACAGCCTACTGAAACTGCTCTCTCAATTCTAAATATCGTCAGCACCTGTGTGAACTCTCTGTGCACAACTCATCAATTAGTTCTCAACCTATAAAAGAGGTCAATAGATTGAAGTTGATACCAAGCATGGATCGAGGAGGCCGCCACCAACAACCTCAGCGAGGACTAGGACTAGGACTAGGAAGAGGAAGAGGAAGAGGAAGAGGAAGAGGACGAGGAAGAGGAAGAGGTCATGGTAGAGGTAGAGGGGCCCCTGTCAGGGGACGTGGCGTTCGTGTAAGATGCTCTAATGAAATTAGGGCAACAATCATTGATCACGTAGTCAATCATGGCCTCTCCATGAGAGAGGCGGGCCAAAGGGTTCAGCCAAACCTGAGCCGTCATACTGTGGCATCAATTGTTCGTACGTTCCGCAATGACTATAGGTAAAACACTTTGCTGGCCTTTACAGTCAATTTACTGTACTGTGTTTCACTGTATTTGCACTCTTGGCAACAACCATTTCTATACTTTTGTAAAGTGTGTCGCCACAATACAATGCAGTACTGTAGTTTCACTAAAGCCATTTACAATAGAGTAACTGACTTTCAAAATATACAGTAGAATTCTGATTACTGTATATTTACAGTATTTACAGCCTATTGCACTATTTTCACAGAATCAACACACTGGCCCACACTGGTGGCAGGGGAGAGAATGTTCACTGCAGAACAGGAGGCTGCTATTGTGGACATGGTGGTTGCTAACAATGCCATCAGTTTGCGGAGATCAAGGCAGCTGTCTTAGCTGACCAGGGACATTTGTCAATGTGAACAGTGTCAGTGTTAGACAACAATAGACCGCATCCTCAAACGCAATCTGGTGGCAATGAAGCTATATAAGGTACCATTCCAAAGGAATAGCGACAATGTGAAGGCAGCGCGTGCACAGTATGTACAGGTACGGATCTGTCACTGCAAAGGATTTGTCTTGCTGCATAACATTCAATTACTGTAGAAAACGGC
>JAINUG010000747.1:0-63195 GCA_029706075.1 Aldrovandia affinis | reverse complement strand
GTTTGAAGATAAATGATTTTAATGAAGACATTCTCATTCTTGTTTTGAAAGACACAGTTGGGACCCTATCAAAAGCATTAACTCTCATCTATTTTTCAGTACGTGCTTTTTGTTGGGGTACTTTTCAGTGGACAATGCACCTACAATTGATACGAAGAGCAACGTTAGGCGTACATTCTTCCATTTTGTTTTAGGAATTGTTAAACCTCCACATTGAGGTTACTTCAAATGGAGCATTCGTTTGTCATGTTTAACAGTAAGTGCTTCCTTTTGGGGTAGCTTCAATGTGCCATAACTTATCTGTCTCATGTTCCTGAATGTTGCATTTTTTCTGCAACTTTCCAGTACTCTAAATGGTGATATGGTATGTAGAGAAGAGAATGTTTAAAATGATGTTTTTAAATATCTATATTTGTGATGTTGCAGTTGGTTACCTGAACAAAAGCACTGACTTTTGTTGGGGTAGTTTTCAGCAACCTATGCTGCTGCATTGACTAGTTCAACTGTTTAGCAGGTCTATTCCAAACATTAGTTGAAACACAGGTAACTGCCAGTGGACAACTATGACTTGCTGGGTGGGGTAGGAATTTGTTTCAAGTTTCAAATCTTCCTAGCCTTGAAAGCAGCTTTAATTGTACTTCAACTTTAGTATTACTCTGATTTTTTAAATAGAAAGTGCTATCAAGTTGGGGCATAATTTGGCTGGGGAAAACTTCAGGGAAACATTTACAAAAAACAGAGTTTGAAGATAAATGATTTAAATGAAGACATTCTCATTCCTGTTTTGAAAGACACAGTTGGGACCCTATCAAAAGCATGATCTTGTCTCTATTTTTCAGTAAGTGCTTTTTGTTGGGGTACTTTTCAGTGGACAATGCACCTACAATTGATACGTAAGAGCAACGTTAGGCGACATTCTTCCATTTTGTTTTAGAATTGTTAAACCTCCACATTGAGGTTATCAAATGGAGCATTCATTTGTCATGTTTAACAGTAAGTGCTTCCTTTTTTGGGTAGCTTCAATTGTGCCATACAGCACTTTTACAGCACATTAGATGGTGCTGTTGTATGTATAAGGGAAATATATACACTGGGGATTTCATTGTCCATATTTAATTCTTGCAAAGAGCTATTGCTTGTTAAAAAGCTGTGATATTTAAATAGTCAATTGAATCATTGCAGCTTCAAATTCTCCATTGTGGTTAAATCATGTGATTAAATGTGGCGCTTTAAATTAAACTCCTTTTCCTTATGACCATTAACAACACATCAACATAATGGCCGATTATTGTGTAAGAATTGCAGTTGAAGGGGGAGGAGCCTCTAGCACCATTCATTAAATGCAATGATTCTTAGTGTTACAATCTATTAACCTCCATTCAGTTAGTTTGGGTGGCTTGAAATAGGAGCACCATGAGATAAGCACTGTCTGAGGGGCAACATTTTCTTTGTCAGCAGAGTAATTAATTTAACTTTTTTAATCTTGATTTTTTATTGGTAAAACTCTCCACATTGAGGTTACTTCAAACAGAGCATTCATTTGTCATGTTTAACAGTAAGTGCTTCCTTTTGGGTAGCTTCAATTGTGCCATAATTTATCTGTCTCATGTTCCTGAATGTTGCATTTTTTCTGGAACTTTCCAATACTCTAAATGGTGATATGGTATGTAGAAGAGGAATATTTACAAATGATGTTTTTAAATATCTATATTTGTGATGTTGCAGTTGGTTACCTGAACAAAAGCACTGACTTGTGTTGTTTCTCCAGCAAGTGCTTTTTGTTGGGGTAGTTTTCAGAAACCTATGCTGCTGCATTGACTACTTCAACTGTTTAGCAGGTCTATTGCAAAACATTAGTTGAAACACAGGGTAACTGCCAGTGGACAACTATGACTCTGCTGGGTGGGGTAGGAATTTTGTTTCAAGTTTCAAATCTTCCTAGCCTTGAAAGCAGCTTTAATTGTACTTCAACTTTACTATTACTCAGATTTTTTTTATAGAAAGTGCTATCAAGTTGGGGCATAATTTGGCTGGGAAAAACTTCAGGGAAACATTTACAAACAACAGAGTTTGAAGATAAATGATTTAAATGAAGACATTCTCATTCTTGTTTTGAAAGACACAGTTGGGACCCTATCAAAAGCATTAACTTGTATCTATTTTTCAGTAAGTGCTTTTTGTTGGGGTACTTTTCAGTGGACAATGCACCTACAATTGATAAGAAGAGCAACGTTAGGCATACATTCTTCCATTTTTGTTTTAGAATTGTTAAACCTCCACATTGAGGTTACTTCAAATGGAGCATTCATTTGTCATGTTTAACAGTAAGTGCTTCCTTTTGGGTTAGCTTCAATTGTGCCATAACTTATCTGTCTCATGTTCCTGAATGTTGCATTTTTTCTGCAACTTTCCAGTACTCTAAATGGTGATATGGTATGTAGAAGAGGAATAATTAAAAATGATGTTTTTAAATATCTATATTTGTGATGTTGCAGTTGGTTACCTGAACAAAAGCACTGACTTTTGTTGGGCTCGTTTTCAGCAACCTATGCTGCTGCATTGACTAGATCAACAGTTTAGCAGGTCTATTCCAAAACATTAGTTGAAACACAGGGTAACTGCCAGTGGACAAATATGACTCTGCTGGGTGGGGTAGGAATTTTGTTTCAAGTTTCAAATCTTCCTAGCCTTGAAAGCAGCTTTAATTGTACTTCAACTTTAGTATTACTCTGATTTTTTTATTAGAAAGTGCTATCAAGTTGGGTCATAATTTGGCTGGGAAAAACTTCAGGGAAACATTTACAAACAACAGAGTTTGAAGATAAATGATTTTAATGAAGACATTCTCATTCTTGTTTTGAAAGACACAGTTGGGACCCTATCAAAAGCATTAACTTGTATCTATTTTTCAGTACGTGCTTTTTGTTGGGGTACTTTTCAGTGGACAATGCACCTACAATTGATAAGAAGAGCAACGTTAGGCGTACATTCTTCCATTTTTGTTTTAGAATTGTTAAACCTCCACATTGAGGTTACTTCAAATGGAGCATTCGTTTGTCATGTTTAACAGTAAGTGCTTCCTTTTGGGGTAGCTTCAATTGTGCCATAACTTATCTGTCTCATGTTCCTGAATGTTGCATTTTTTCTGCAACTTTCCAGTACTCTAAATGGTGATATGGTATGTAGAAGAGAAATATTTAAAAATGATGTTTTTAAATATCTATATTTGTGATGTTGCAGTTATTACCTGAACAAAAGCACTGACTTTTGTTGGGGTAGTTTTCAGCAACCTATGCTGCTGCATTGACTAGTTCAACTGTTTAGCAGGTCTATTCCAAAACGTTAGTTGAAACACAGGGTAACTGCCAGTGGACAACTATGACTCTGCTGGGTGGGGTAGGAAATTTGTTTCAAGTTTCAAATCTTCCTAGCCTTGAAAGCAGCTTTAATTGTACTTCAACTTTAGTATTACTCTGATTTTTTAAATAGAAAGTGCTATCAAGTTGGGTCATAATTTGGCTGGGGAAAACTTCAGGGAAACATTTACAAAAACAGAGTTTGAAGATAAATGATTTAAATGAAGACATTCTCATTCCTGTTTTGAAAGACACAGTTGGGACCCTATCAAAGGCATGAACTTGTCTCTATTTTTCAGTAAGTGCTTTTTGTTGGGGTACTTTTCAGTGGACAATGCACCTACAATTGATACGAAGAGCAACGTTAGGCGACATTCTTCCATTTTTGTTTTAGAATTGTTAAACCTCCACATTGAGATTACTTCAAATGGAGCATTCATTTGTCATGTTTAACAGTAAGTGCTTCCTTTTGGGGTAGCTTCAATTGTGCCATAATTTATCTGTCTCATGTTCCTGAATGTTGCATTTTTTCTGCAACTTTCCAGTACTCTAAAATGGTGATATGGTATGTAGAAGAGGAATATTTAAAAATGATGTTTTTAAATATCTATATTTGTGATGTTGCAGTTGGTTACCTGAACAAAAGCACTGACTTGTGTTGTTTCTCCAGCAAGTGCTTTTTGTTGGGGTGGTTTTCAGCAACCTATGCTGCTGCATTGACTAGTTCAACTGTTTAGCAGGTCTATTGCAAAACATTAGTTGAAACACAGGGTAACTGCCAGTGGACAACTATGACTCTGCTGGGTGGGGTAGGAATTTTGTTTCAAGTTTCAAATCTTCCTAGCCTTGAAAGCAGCTTTAATTGTACTTCAACTTTAGTATTACTCTGATTTTTTAAATAGAAAGTGCTATCAAGTTGGGGCATAATTTGGCTGGGAAAAACTTCAGGGAAACATTTACAAACAACAGAGTTTGAAGATAAATGATTTAAATGAAGACATTCTCATTCCTGTTTTGAAAGACACAGTTGGGACCCTATCAAAAGCATGATCTTGTCTCTATTTTTCAGTAAGTGCTTTTTGTTGGGGTACTTTTCAGTGGACAATGCACCTACAATTGATACGAAGAGCAACGTTAGGCGTACATTCTTCCATTTTTGTTTTAGAATTGTTAAACCTCCACATTGAGGTTACTTCAAATGGAGCATTCATTTGTCATGTTTAACAGTAAGTGCTTCCTTTTGGGGTAGCTTCAATTGTGCCATACAGCACTTTACAGCACACTAGATGGTGCTGTTGTATGTATAAGGGAAATATATACACTGGGGATTTCATTGTCCATATTTAATTCTTGCAAAGAGCTATTGCTTGTTGAAAAGCTGTGATATTTAAATAGTCAATTGAATCATTGCAGCTTCAAATTCTCCATTGTGGTTAAATCATGTGATTAAATGTGGCGCTTAATTAAACTCCTTTTCCTTATGACCATTAACAACACATCAACATAATGGCCGATTATTGTGTAAGAATTGCAGTTGAAGGGGAGGAGCCTCTAGCACCATTCATTAAATGCAATGATTCTTAGTGTTACAATCTATTAACCTCCATTCAGTTAGTTTGGGTGGCTTGAAATAGGAGCACCATGAGATAAGCACTGTCTGAGGGCAACATTTTCTTTGTCAGCAGAGTAATTAATTTAACTTTTTTAATCTTGATTTTTTTATTGGTAAACCTCCACATTGAGGTTACTTCAAACAGAGCATTCATTTGTCATGTTTAACAGTAAGTGCTTCCTTTTGGGGTAGCTTCAATTGTGCCATAATTTATCTGTCTCATGTTCCTGAATGTTGCATTTTTTCTGGAACTTTCCAGTACTCTAAATGGTGATATGGTATGTAGAAGAGGAATCTTTACAAATGATGTTTTTAAATATCTATATTTGTGATGTTGCAGTTGGTTACCTGAACAAAATCAAACAAAACAAAAACTTATCGGCTGTGATTTTGGTCGGTTCAAAGAGTATATGTTTAGCTACTAGAATAGAAGCCCCCTTGCCTTGGCCCGAAATCAGAATGGAAGTGCTGCCCCGCCCAGCCCGCCAAAAGTCTGGAATGCTCTGGAGAGCGCAAATGCGTTTCCTGCAGAAAGACAATATCTGTGTTAAACTGCTTAAGATGGGTGAATACTTTCTTCCTCTTAACTGGGTGGTTCAACCCCTTGACATTCCAACTCACAATATTAAGATGTCTACCCATTATAGTTTGTAAAGAGTGTATGCTGAAAAGTAAAAATGTAGAGCAAACTCCATGTAGTAGCATTAAGAAGAAAGTAAACAATGCCCAGCATGCAATTCAGACTGCATCCATTGTAACATTTCCAAAGAGAACCTAGATGAGTGCCAAAAATCAAGGAAAACTGTCCCTTCCCCACCCCCCATATCCCGAGAGCCTTCAAAGAACATGAAAGCACACTAAAAACTACCCATATAACCATATCCCAGATAACAACTGTGTACAACAGTTGCAAGCTCGTCCTAACCCTTACTAAACTGTACATACACTTCCAGGCACCATTAACCTCAGTCCCGTATTGATGTAAGTATTCCAGAATAGAAAGCAAAATAAAAATTTGAGAAAATAATAAAATAAAATAAAAATAATAAAAAATAAGAAATAAAAGATAAAAATAAAAATAATAATAATAAAAATAAAATTGTGTGACAGAAGAATATAACGATGATTTAGATAGTGTCCGCATAGGCAACATTCCAAGTACAAAAACATACAAACCTTCCGTATGTCGTATTTTCTATAGAAGTATAAGCTCTTCCATAAAGTGTAACGTTAAACTGACTGGGAACATATCAGCAAGTAGCTAGCACAACGGCGCTAATCAAAGATAGATATTTAAGCTTGTCGCAAGTTTCGCCATTATTATCAAAGTTACCGTTCCTCCCAGGTCAGGGATTGTTGGGCTGGGTTGCCAGGAAAGCCTTAGCGTCCTCTACCGATGCAAAGTACTTTCTCCCACCGTCTCTTGTTGTGATCCGTAGCCTCGCTGGGTACAGGAGCGATGGCTTAAACCCTCGCTGATAGAGCGCGACATCACCTCCCGGTACACCGTGCGTTGTTCAACGACTTCGGGGCAGTAGTCCTCGAAGATCGCCACTGGTTTCCCCGGTAGGACAACTCACCTCTCCTCCTCCGGGACTCCTGGACGATCGCCTCCTTTATCTTGTAGTGATGAACACGCATGATTACCGCTCTTGGTCTAGACCCGGGGCTGGTTTGGCTGTTAGAGCCCTGTGGGGCGCGGTCAAGCTCCGGAGGCGAGGGAGCACCCCGTCGCCGAGGAGCTCCACCAGCAACCCGGAGAAGAAGGCCGCGGGTCCGTGTCCCTTCAATTGACTCAGGTAGGCCAATTACTCTTATGTTGTTGCGGCGCTACGCGACTCGAGGTCGATAGTTTTAGCTTTTAGCTTATTGTAGCATTCCTCCATAGCTGCGCATTTAGCCTCCATCGCCACCATTTGGTCACTAAGCTGGTTCGCATTTGCTTCGAGGAGGTCAGGCGGTGTCCATGATCTGTGACTGTTGCCTGAACATAGTCCAATTTCGCTTCAAGTGGTGTTATGGCCGATTTAAATTCCATGGAAAGGGCTTCTTTATGCTCCTCTAATAGCTTGGTCAGGGCGGCCATGTTAGCATCAGAGGTGGCGGGGGTAACGTCATCTTCTCTCTTCTTGTCTTTTTTGGCCGATTTCGATGCCATTTACAAGTTGTCTTGTCGTGAAATGTATATAAAACAAAAGGCTATCAAGTTTCACTTAGGCAAGTACAGAAATAAGGCTATAAAATCAAGTTATATATTAAATGTAGCGGGAGCCTGAAGAACACACGTCTACTCCATTCAAACCACCGGAAGTCCCCCACCCAAAAAATGATGTTTTTAAATATCTATATTTGTGATGTTGCAGTTGGTTACCTGAACAAAAGCACTGACTTTTGTTGGGCTCGTTTTCAGCAACCTATGCTGCTGCATTGACTAGTTCAACTGTTTAGCAGGTCTATTGCAAAACATTAGTTGAAACACAGGGTAACTGCCAGTGGACAACTATGACTCTGCTGGGTGGGGTAGGAATTTTGTTTCAAGTTTCAAATCTTCCTAGCCTTGAAAGCAGCTTTAATTGTACTTCAACTTTAGTATTACTCTGATTTTTTAAATAGAAAGTGCTATCAAGTTGGGGCATAATTTGGCTGGGAAAAACTTCAGGGAAACATTTACAAACAACAGAGTTTGAAGATAAATGATTTAAATGAAGACATTCTCATTCCTGTTTTGAAAGACACAGTTGGGAACCTATCAAAAGCATGATCTTGTCTCTATTTTTCAGTAAGTGCTTTTGTTGGGGTACTTTTCAGTGGACAATGCACCTACAATTGATACGAAGAGCAACGTTAGGCGTACATTCTTCCATTTTTGTTTTAGAATTGTTAAACCTCCACATTGAGGTTACTTCAAATGGAGCATTCATTTGTCATGTTTAACAGTAAGTGCTTCCTTTTGGGTAGCTTCAATTGTGCCATACAGCACTTTACAGCACAATAGATGGTGCTGTTGTATGTATAAGGGAAATATATACACTGGGGATTTCATTGTCCATATTTAATTCTTGCAAAGAGCTATTGCTTGTTGAAAAGCTGTGATATTTAAATAGTCAATTGAATCATTGCAGCTTCAAATTCTCCATTGTGGTTAAATCATGTGATTAAATGTGGCGCTTAAATTAAACTCCTTTTCCTTATGACCATTAACAACACATCAACATAATGGCCGATTATTGTGTAAGAATTGCAGTTGAAGGGGGAGGAGCCTCTAGCACAATTCATTAAATGCAATGATTCTTAGTGTTACAATCTATTAACCTCCATTCAGTTAGTTTGGGTGGCTTGAAATAGGAGCACCATGAGATAAGCACTGTCTGAGGGCAACATTTTCTTTGTCAGCAGAGTAATTAATTTAACTTTTTTTAATCTTGATTTTTTATTGGTAAACCTCCACATTGAGGTTACTTCAAATGGAGCATTCATTTGTCATGTTTAACAGTAAGTGCTTCCTTTTGGGGTAGCTTCAATTGTGCCATAACTTATCTGTCTCATGTTCCTGAATGTTGCATTTTTTCTGCAACTTTCCAGTACTCTAAATGGTGATATGGTATGTAGAAGAGGAATATTTAAAAATGATGTTTTTAAATATCTATATTTGTGATGTTGCAGTTGGTTACCTGAACAAAAGCACTGACTTGTGTTGTTTCTCCAGCAAGTGCTTTTTGTTGGGGTAGTTTTCAGCAACCTATGCTGCTGCATTGACTAGTTCAACTGTTTAGCAGGTCTATTGCAAAACATTAGTTGAAACACAGGGTAACTGCCAGTGGACAACTATGACTCTGCTGGGTGGGGTAGGAATTTTGTTTCAAGTTTCAAATCTTCCTAGCCTTGAAAGCAGCTTTAATTGTACTTCAACTTTAGTATTACTCTGATTTTTTTATTAGAAAGTGCTATCAAGTTGGGTCATAATTTGGCTGGGAAAAACTTCAGGAAACATTTACAAACAACAGAGTTTGAAGATAAATGATTTAAATGAAGACATTCTCATTCTTGTTTTGAAAGACACAGTTGGGACCCTATCAAAAGCATTAACTTGTATCTATTTTTCAGTAAGTGCTTTTGTTTTTTTGGGGTACTTTTCAGTGGACAATGCACCTACAATTGATAAGAAGAGCAACGTTAGGCGTACATTCTTCCATTTTTGTTTTAGAATTGTTAAACCTCCACATTGAGGTTACTTCAAATGGAGCATTCGTTTGTCATGTTTAACAGTAAGTGCTTCCTTTTGGGGTAGCTTCAATTGTGCCATAACTTATCTGTCTCATGTTCCTGAATGTTGCATTTTTTCTGCAACTTTCCAGTACTCTAAATGGTGATATGGTATGTAGAAGAGGAATATTTAAAAATGATGTTTTTAAATATCTATATTTGTGATGTTGCAGTTGGTTACCTGAACAAAAGCACTGACTTTTGTTGGGGTAGTTTTCAGCAACCTATGCTGCTGCATTGACTAGTTCAACTGTTTAGCAGGTCTATTCCAAAACATTAGTTGAAACACAGGGTAACTGCCAGTGGACAACTATGACTCTGCTGGGTGGGGTAGGAAATTTGTTTCAAGTTTCAAATCTTCCTAGCCTTGAAAGCAGCTTTAATTGTACTTCAACTTTAGTATTACTCTGATTTTTTAAATAGAAAGTGCTATCAAGTTGGGTCATAATTTGGCTGGGGAAAACTTCAGGGAAACATTTACAAAAAACAGAGTTTGAAGATAAATGATTTAAATGAAGACATTCTCATTCCTGTTTTGAAAGACACAGTTGGGACCCTATCAAAAGCATGAACTTGTCTCTATTTTTCAGTAAGTGCTTTTGTTGGGGTACTTTTCAGTGGACAATGCACCTACAATTGATACGAAGAGCAACGTTAGGCGTACATTCTTCCATTTTTGTTTTAGAATTGTTAAACCTCCACATTGAGGTTACTTCAAATGGAGCATTCATTTGTCATGTTTAACAGTAAGTGCTTCCTTTTGGGGTAGCTTCAATTGTGCCATAATTTATCTGTCTCATGTTCCTGAATGTTGCATTTTTTTCTGCAACTTTCCAGTACTCTAAATGGTGATATGGTATGTAGAAGAGGAATATTTAAAATGATGTTTTTAAATATCTATATTTGTGATGTTGCAGTTGGTTACCTGAACAAAAGCACTGACTTGTGTTGTTTCTCCAGCAAGTGCTTTTTGTTGGGGTGGTTTTCAGCAACCTATGCTGCTGCATTGACTAGTTCAACTGTTTAGCAGGTCTATTGCAAAACATTAGTTGAAACACAGGGTAACTGCCAGTGGACAACTATGACTCTGCTGGGTGGGGTAGGAATTTTGTTTCAAGTTTCAAATCTTCCTAGCCTTGAAAGCAGCTTTAATTGTACTTCAACTTTAGTATTACTCTGATTTTTAAATAGAAAGTGCTATCAAGTTGGGGCATAATTTGGCTGGGAAAAACTTCAAGGAAACATTTACAAACAACAGAGTTTGAAGATAAATGATTTAAATGAAGACATTCTCATTCCTGTTTTGAAAGACACAGTTGGGACCCTATCAAAAGCATGATCTTGTCTCTATTTTTCAGTAAGTGCTTTTGTTTTTTCAGTGGACAATGCACCTACAATTGATACGAAGAGCAACGTTAGGCGTACATTCTTCCATTTTTGTTTTAGAATTGTTAAACCTCCACATTGAGGTTACTTCAAATGGAGCATTCATTTGTCATGTTTAACAGTAAGTGCTTCCTTTTGGGGTAGCTTCAATTGTGCCATACAGCACTTTACAGCACACTAGATGGTGCTGTTGTATGTATAAGGGAAATATATACACTGGGGATTTCATTGTCCATATTTAATTCTTGCAAAGAGCTATTGCTTGTTGAAAAGCTGTGATATTTAAATAGTCAATTGAATCATTGCAGCTTCAAATTCTCCATTGTGGTTAAATCATGTGATTAAATGTGGCGCTTAAATTAAACTCCTTTTCCTTATGACCATTAACAACACATCAACATAATGGCCGATTATTGTGTAAGAATTGCAGTTGAAGGGGGAGGAGCCTCTAGCACCATTCATTAAATGCAATGATTCTTAGTGTTACAATCTATTAACCTCCATTCAGTTAGTTTGGGTGGCTTGAAATAGGAGCACCATGAGATAAGCACTGTCTGAGGGCAACATTTTCTTTGTCAGCAGAGTAATTAATTTAACTTTTTTTAATCTTGATTTTTTTATTGGTAAACCTCCACATTGAGGTTACTTCAAACAGAGCATTCATTTGTCATGTTTAACAGTAAGTGCTTCCTTTTGGGGTAGCTTCAATTGTGCCATAATTTATCTGTCTCATGTTCCTGAATGTTGCATTTTTTCTGGAACTTTCCAGTACTCTAAATGGTGATATGGTATGTAGAAGAGGAATCTTTACAAATGATGTTTTTAAATATCTATATTTGTGATGTTGCAGTTGGTTACCTGAACAAAATCAAACAAAAACAAAAACTTATCGGCTGTGATTTTGGTCGGTTCAAAGAGTATATGTTTAGCTACTAGAATAGAAGCCCCCCTTGCCTTGGCCCGGAAATCAGAATGGAAGTGCTGCCCCGCCCAGCCCGCCAAAAGTCTGGAATGCTCTGGAGAGCGCAAATGCGTTTCCTGCAGAAAGACAATATCTGTGTTAAACTGCTTAAGATGGGTGAATACTTTCTTCCTCTTAACTGGGTGGTTCAACCCCTTGACATTCCAACTCACAATATTAAGATGTCTACCCATTATAGTTTGTAAAGAGTGTATGCTGAAAAGTAAAAATGTAGAGCAAACTCCATGTAGTAGCATTAAGAAGAAAGTAAACAATGCCCAGCATGCAATTCAGACTGCATCCATTGTAACATTTCCAAAGAGAACCTAGATGAGTGCCAAAAATCAAGGAAAACTGTCCCTTCCCCACCCCCCATATCCCGAGAGCCTTCAAAGAACATGAAAGCACACTAAAACTACCCATATAACCATATCCCAGATAACAACTGTGTACAACAGTTGCAAGCTCAAATCTAACCCTTACTAAACTGTACATACACTTCCAGGCACCATTAACCTCAGTCCCGTATTGATGTAAGTATTCCAGAATAGAAAGCAAAATAAAAATTTGAGAAAATAATAAAATAAAATAAAAATAATAAAAAAATAAGAAATAAAAGATAAAAATAAAAATAATAATAATAAAAATAAAATTGTGTGACAGAAGAATATAACGATGATTTAGATAGTGTCCGCATAGGCAACATTCCAAGTACAAAAACATACAAACCTTCCGTATGTCGTATTTTCTATAGAAGTATAAGCTCTTCCATAAAGTGTAACGTTAAACTGACTGGGAACATATCAGCAAGTAGCTAGCACAACGGCGCTAATCAAAGATAGATATTTAAGCTTGTCGCAAGTTTCGGCCATTATTATCAAAGTTACCGTTCCTCCCAGGTCAGGGATTGTTGGGCTGGGTTGCCAGGAAAGCCTTAGCGTCCTCTACCGATGCAAAGTACTTTCTCCCACCGTCTCTTGTTGTGATCCGTAGCCTCGCTGGGTACAGGAGCGATGGCTTAAACCCTCGCTGATAGAGCGCCGACATCACCTCCCGGTACACCGTGCGTTGTTCAACGACTTCGGGGCAGTAGTCCTCGAAGATCGCCACTGGTTTCCCCCGGTAGGACAACTCACCTCTCCTCCTCCGGGACTCCTGGACGATCGCCTCCTTTATCTTGTAGTGATGAACACGCATGATTACCGCTCTTGGTCTAGACCCGGGGGCTGGTTTGGCTGTTAGAGCCCTGTGGGCGCGGTCAAGCTCCGGAGGCGAGGGGAGCACCCCGTCGCCGAGGAGCTCCACCAGCAACCCGGAGAAGAAGGCCGCGGGCCGTGTCCCTTCAATTGACTCAGGTAGGCCAATTACTCTTATGTTGTTGCGGCGGCTACGCGACTCGAGGTCGATAGTTTTAGCTTTTAGCTTATTGTAGCATTCCTCCATAGCTGCGCATTTAGCCTCCATCGCCACCATTTGGTCACTAAGCTGGTTCGCATTTGCTTCGAGGGAGGTCAGGCGGTGTCCATGATCTGTGACTGTTGCCTGAACATAGTCCAATTTCGCTTCAAGTGGTGTTATGGCCGATTTAAATTCCATGGAAAGGGCTTCTTTATGCTCCTCTAATAGCTTGGTCAGGGCGGCCATGTTAGCATCAGAGGTGGCGGGGTAACGTCATCTTCTCTCTTCTTGTCTTTTTTGGCCGATTTCGATGCCATTTACAAGTTGTCTTGTCGTGAAATGTATATAAAACAAAAGGCTATCAAGTTTCACTTAGGCAAGTACAGAAATAAGGCTATAAAATCAAGTTATATATTAAATGTAGCGGGAGCCTGAAGAACACACGTCTACTCCATTCAAACCACCGGAAGTCCCCCCCCCAAAAAATGATGTTTTTAAATATCTATATTTGTGATGTTGCAGTTGGTTACCTGAACAAAAGCACTGACTTTTGTTGGGCTCGTTTTCAGCAACCTATGCTGCTGCATTGACTAGTTCAACTGTTTAGCAGGTCTATTGCAAAACATTAGTTGAAACACAGGGTAACTGCCAGTGGACAACTATGACTCTGCTGGGTGGGGTAGGAATTTTGTTTCAAGTTTCAAATCTTCCTAGCCTTGAAAGCAGCTTTAATTGTACTTCAACTTTAGTATTACTCTGATTTTTTTTATAGAAAGTGCTATCAAGTTGGGGCATAATTTGGCTGGTGAAAACTTCAGGGAAACATTTACAAACAACAGAGTTTGAAGATAAATGATTTAAATGAAGACATTCTCATTCCTGTTTTGAAAGACACAGTTGGGAACCTATCAAAAGCATGATCTTGTCTCTATTTTTCAGTAAGTGCTTTTTGTTGGGGTACTTTTCAGTGGACAATGCACCTACAATTGATACGAAGAGCAACGTTAGGCGTACATTCTTCCATTTTTGTTTTAGAATTGTTAAACCTCCACATTGAGGTTACTTCAAATGGAGCATTCATTTGTCATGTTTAACAGTAAGTGCTTCCTTTTGGGGTAGCTTCAATTGTGCCATACAGCACTTTACAGCACAATAGATGGTGCTGTTGTATGTATAAGGGAAATATTTACACTGGGGATTTCATTGTCCATATTTAATTCTTGCAAAGAGCTATTGCTTGTTGAAAAGCTGTGATATTTAAATAGTCAATTGAATCATTGCAGCTTCAAATTCTCCATTGTGGTTAAATCATGTGATTAAATGTGGCGCTTAAATTAAACTCCTTTTCCTTATGACCATTAACAACACATCAACATAATGGCCGATTATTGTGTAAGAATTGCAGTTGAATGGGGAGGAGCCTCTAGCACCATTCATTAAATGCAATGATTCTTAGTGTTAAAAACAGGATGAATCTATTAACCTCCATTCAGTTAGTTTGGGTGGCTTGAAATAGGAGCACCATGAGATAAGCACTGTCTGAGGGCAACATTTTCTTTGTCAGCAGAGTAATTAATTTAACTTTTTTTAATCTTGATTTTTTATTGGTAAACCTCCACATTGAGGTTACTTCAAATGGAGCATTCATTTGTCATGTTTAACAGTAAGTGCTTCCTTTTGGGGTAGCTTCAATTGTGCCATAACTTATCTGTCTCATGTTCCTGAATGTTGCATTTTTCTTTTTTTTTTCCAGTACTCTAAATGGTGATATGGTATGTAGAAGAGGAATATTTAAAAATGATGTTTTTAAATATCTATATTTGTGATGTTGCAGTTGGTTACCTGAACAAAAGCACTGACTTGTGTTGTTTCTCCAGCAAGTGCTTTTTGTTGGGGTAGTTTTCAGCAACCTATGCTGCTGCATTGACTAGTTCAACTGTTTAGCAGGTCTATTGCAAAACATTAGTTGAAACACAGGGTAACTGCCAGTGGACAACTATGACTCTGCTGGGTGGGGTAGGAATTTTGTTTCAAGTTTCAAATCTTCCTAGCCTTGAAAGCAGCTTTAATTGTACTTCAACTTTAGTATTACTCTGATTTTTTTATTAGAAAGTGCTATCAAGTTGGGGCATAATTTGGCTGGGAAAAACTTCAGGGAAACATTTACAAACAACAGAGTTTGAAGATAAATGATTTAAATGAAGACATTCTCATTCTTGTTTTGAAAGACACAGTTGGGACCCTATCAAAAGCATTAACTTGTATCTATTTTTCAGTAAGTGCTTTTTGTTGGGGTACTTTTCAGTGGACAATGCACCTACAATTGATAAGAAGAGCAACGTTAGGCGTACATTCTTCCATTTTTGTTTTAGAATTGTTAAACCTCCACATTGAGGTTACTTCAAATGGAGCATTCATTTGTCATGTTTAACAGTAAGTGCTTCCTTTTGGGGTAGCTTCAATTGTGCCATAACTTATCTGTCTCATGTTCCTGAATGTTGCATTTTTTCTGCAACTTTCCAGTACTCTAAATGGTGATATGGTATGTAGAAGAGGAATATTTAAAAATGATGTTTTTAAATATCTATATTTGTGATGTTGCAGTTGGTTACCTGAACAAAAGCACTGACTTTTGTTGGGGTAGTTTTCAGCAACCTATGCTGCTGCATTGACTAGTTCAACTGTTTAGCAGGTCTATTCCAAAACATTAGTTGAAACACAGGGTAACTGCCAGTGGACAACTATGACTCTGCTGGGTGGGGTAGGAAATTTGTTTCAAAGTTTCAAATCTTCCTAGCCTTGAAAGCAGCTTTAATTGTACTTCAACTTTAGTATTACTCTGATTTTTTAAATAGAAAGTGCTATCAAGTTGGGGCATAATTTGGCTGGGGAAAACTTCAGGGAAACATTTACAAAAAACAGAGTTTGAAGATAAATGATTTAAATGAAGACATTCTCATTCCTGTTTTGAAAGACACAGTTGGGACCCTATCAAAAGCATTAACTTGTCTCTATTTTTCAGTAAGTGCTTTTTGTTGGGGTACTTTTCAGTGGACAATGCACCTACAATTGATACGAAGAGCAACGTTAGGCGTACATTCTTCCATTTTTGTTTTAGAATTGTTAAACCTCCACATTGAGGTTACTTCAAATGGAGCATTCATTTGTCATGTTTAACAGTAAGTGCTTCCTTTTGGGGTAGCTTCAATTGTGCCATACAGCACTTTACAGCACACTAGATGGTGCTGTTGTATGTATAAGGGACATATTTACACTGGGGATTTCATTGTCCATATTTAATTCTTGCAAAGAGCTATTGCTTGTTGAATAGCTGTGATATTTAAATAGTCAATTGAATCATTGCATCTTCAAATTCTCCATTGTGGTTAAATCATGTGATTAAATGTGGCGCTAAATTAAACTCCTTTTCCTTATGACCATTAACAACACATCAACATAATGGCCGATTATTGTGTAAGAATTGCAGTTGAATGGGGAGGAGCCTCTAGCACCATTCATTAAATGCAATGATTCTTAGTGTTAAAAACAGGATGAATCTATTAACCTCCATTCAGTTAGTTTGGGTGGCTTGAAATAGGAGAACCATGAGATAAGCACTGTCTGAGGGCAACATTTTCTTTGTCAGCAGAGTAATTAATTTAACTTTTTTTAATCTTGATTTTTTATTGGTAAACCTCCACATTGAGGTTACTTCAAACAGAGCATTCATTTGTCATGTTTAACAGTAAGTGCTTCCTTTTGGGGTAGCTTCAATTGTGCCATAATTTATCTGTCTCATGTTCCTGAATCTTGCATTTTTTCTGGAACTTTCCAGTACTCTAAATGGTGATATGGTATGTAGAAGGAATATTTAAAAATGATGTTTTTAAATATCTATATTTGTGATGTTGCAGTTGGTTACCTGAACAAAAGCACTGACTTGTGTTGTTTCTCCAGCAAGTGCTTTTTGTTGGGGTAGTTTTCAGAAACCTATGCTGCTGCATTGACTAGTTCAACTGTTTAGCAGGTCTATTGCAAAACATTAGTTGAAACACAGGGTAACTGCCAGTGGACAACTATGACTCTGCTGGGTGGGGTAGGAATTTTGTTTCAAGTTTCAAATCTTCCTAGCCTTGAAAGCAGCTTTAATTGTACTTCAACTTTACTATTACTCTGATTTTTTTATAAATCAAGTTGGGGCATAATTTGGCTGGGAAAACTTCATTTACAAACAACAGAGTTTGAAGATAAATGATTTAAATGAAGACATTCTCATTCTTGTTTTGAAAGACACAGTTGGGACCCTATCAAAAGCATTAACTTGTATCTATTTTTCAGTAAGTGCTTTTTGTTGGGGTACTTTTCAGTGGACAATGCACCTACAATTGATAAGAAGAGCAACGTTAGGCGTACATTCTTCCATTTTTGTTTTAGAATTGTTAAACCTCCACATTGAGGTTACTTCAAATGGAGCATTCATTTGTCATGTTTAACAGTAAGTGCTTCCTTTTGGGGTAGCTTCAATTGTGCCATAACTTATCTGTCTCATGTTCCTGAATGTTGCATTTTTTCTGCAACTTTCCAGTACTCTAAATGGTGATATGGTATGTAGAAGAGGAATATTTAAAAATGATGTTTTTAAATATCTATATTTGTGATGTTGCAGTTGGTTACCTGAACAAAAGCACTGACTTTTGTTGGGGTAGTTTTCAGCAACCTATGCTGCTGCATTGACTAGTTCAACTGTTTAGCAGGTCTATTCCAAAACATTAGTTGAAACACAGGGTAACTGCCAGTGGACAACTATGACTCTGCTGGGTGGGGTAGGAAATTTGTTTCAAGTTTCAAATCTTCCTAGCCTTGAAAGCAGCTTTAATTGTACTTCAACTTTAGTATTACTCTGATTTTTTTTAATAGAAAGTGCTATCAAGTTGGGGCATAATTTGGCTTGGGAAAAACTTCAGGGAAACATTTACAAAAAACAGAGTTTGAAGATAAATGATTTAAATGAAGACATTCTCATTCCTGTTTTGAAAGACACAGTTGGGACCCTATCAAAAGCATGAACTTGTCTCTATTTTTCAGTAAGTGCTTTTTGTTGGGGTACTTTTCAGTGGACAATGCACCTACAATTGATAAGAAGAGCAACGTTAGGCGTACATTCTTCCATTTTTGTTTTAGAATTGTTAAACCTCCACATTGAGGTTACTTCAAATGGAGCATTCATTTGTCATGTTTAACAGTAAGTGCTTCCTTTTGGGGTAGCTTCAATTGTGCCATAATTTATCTGTCTCATGTTCCTGAATGTTGCATTTTTTCTGCAACTTTCCAGTACTCTAAATGGTGATATGGTATGTAGAAGAGGAATATTTAAAAATGATGTTTTTAAATATCTATATTTGTGATGTTGCAGTTGGTTACCTGAACAAAAGCACTGACTTGTGTTGTTTCTCCAGCAAGTGCTTTTTGTTGGGGTAGTTTTCAGCAACCTATGCTGCTGCATTGACTAGTTCAACTGTTTAGCAGGTCTATTGCAAAACATTAGTTGAAACACAGGGTAACTGCCAGTGGACAACTATGACTCTGCTGGGTGGGGTAGGAAATTTGTTTCAAGTTTCAAATCTTCCTAGCCTTGAAAGCAGCTTTAATTGTACTTCAACTTTAGTATTACTCTGATTTTTAAATAGAAAGTGCTATCAAGTTGGGGCATAATTTGGCTGGGAAAACTTCAGGGAAACATTTACAAACAACAGAGTTTGAAGATAAATGATTTAAATGAAGACATTCTCATTCCTGTTTTGAAAGACACAGTTGGGACCCTATCAAAAGCATTAACTTGTCTCTATTTTTCAGTAAGTGCTTTTTGTTGGGGTACTTTTCAGTGGACAATGCACCTACAATTGATACGAAGAGCAACGTTAGGCGTACATTCTTCCATTTTTGTTTTAGAATTGTTAAACCTCCACATTGAGGTTACTTCAAATGGAGCATTCATTTGTCATGTTTAACAGTAAGTGCTTCCTTTTGGGGTAGCTTCAATTGTGCCATACAGCACTTTACAGCACACTAGATGGTGCTGTTGTATGTATAAGGGAAATATTTACACTGGGGATTTCATTGTCCATATTTAATTCTTGCAAAGAGCTATTGCTTGTTGAATAGCTGTGATATTTAAATAGTCAATTGAATCATTGCAGCTTCAAATTCTCCATTGTGGTTTAATCATGTGATTAAATGTGGCGCTTATATTAAACTCCTTTTCCTTATGACGATTAACAACACATCAACATAATGGCCGATTATTGTGTAAGAATTGCAGTTGAATGGGGAGGAGCCTCTAGCACCATTCATTAAATGCAATGATTCTTAGTGTTAAAAACAGGATGAATCTATTAACCTCCATTCAGTTAGTTTGGGTGGCTTGAAATAGGAGCACCATGAGATAAGCACTGTCTGAGGGCAACATTTTCTTTGTCAGCAGAGTAATTAATTTAACTTTTTTTAATCTTGATTTTTTATTGGTAAACCTCCACATTGAGGTTACTTCAAACAGAGCATTCATTTGTCATGTTTAACAGTAAGTGCTTCCTTTTGGGGTAGCTTCAATTGTGCCATAATTTATCTGTCTCATGTTCCTGAATGTTGCATTTTTTCTGGAACTTTCCAGTACTCTAAATGGTGATATGGTATGTAGAAGAGGAATATTTAAAAATGATGTTTTTAAATATCTATATTTGTGATGTTGCAGTTGGTTACCTGAACAAAAGCACTGACTTGTGTTGTTTCTCCAGCAAGTGCTTTTTGTTGGGGTAGTTTTCAGAAACCTATGCTGCTGCATTGACTAGTTCAACTGTTTAGCAGGTCTATTGCAAAACATTAGTTGAAACACAGGGTAACTGCCAGTGGACAACTATGACTCTGCTGGGTGGGGTAGGAATTTTGTTTCAAGTTTCAAATCTTCCTAGCCTTGAAAGCAGCTTTAATTGTACTTCAACTTTACTATTACTCTGATTTTTTTAAATAGAAAGTGCTATCAAGTTGGGGCATAATTTGGCTGGGGAAAACTTCAGGGAAACATTTACAAACAACAGAGTTTGAAGATAAATGATTTAAATGAAGACATTCTCATTCTTGTTTTGAAAGACACAGTTGGGACCCTATCAAAAGCATTAACTTGTATCTATTTTTCAGTAAGTGCTTTTTGTTGGGGTACTTTTCAGTGGACAATGCACCTACAATTGATAGAAGAGCAACGTTAGGCGTACATTCTTCCATTTTTGTTTTAGAATTGTTAAACCTCCACATTGAGGTTACTTCAAATGGAGCATTCATTTGTCATGTTTAACAGTAAGTGCTTCCTTTTGGGGTAGCTTCAATTGTGCCATAACTTATCTGTCTCATGTTCCTGAATGTTGCATTTTTTCTGCAACTTTCCAGTACTCTAAATGGTGATATGGTATGTAGAAGAGGAATATTTAAAAATGATGTTTTTAAATATCTATATTTGTGATGTTGCAGTTGGTTACCTGAACAAAAGCACTGACTTTTTTGTTGGGTAGTTTTCAGCAACCTATGCTGCTGCATTGACTAGTTCAACTGTTTAGCAGGTCTATTCCAAAACATTAGTTGAAACACAGGGTAACTGCCAGTGGACAACTATGACTCTGCTGGGTGGGGTAGGAAATTTGTTTCAAGTTTCAAATCTTCCTAGCCTTGAAAGCAGCTTTAATTGTACTTCAACTTTAGTATTACTCTGATTTTTTAAATAGAAAGTGCTATCAAGTTGGGGCATAATTTGGCTGGGAAAAACTTCAGGGAAACATTTACAAACAACAGAGTTTGAAGATAAATGATTTAAATGAAGACATTCTCATTCCTGTTTTGAAAGACACAGTTGGGACCCTATCAAAAGCATTAACTTGTCTCTATTTTTCAGTAAGTGCTTTTTGTTGGGGTACTTTTCAGTGGACAATGCACCTACAATTGATACGAAGAGCAACGTTAGGCGTACATTCTTCCATTTTTGTTTTAGAATTGTTAAACCTCCACATTGAGGTTACTTCAAATGGAGCATTCATTTGTCATGTTTAACAGTAAGTGCTTCCTTTTGGGGTAGCTTCAATTGTGCCATACAGCACTTTACAGCACACTAGATGGTGCTGTTGTATGTATAAGGGAAATATTTACACTGGGGATTTCATTGTCCATATTTAATTCTTGCAAAGAGCTATTGCTTGTTGAATAGCTGTGATATTTAAATAGTCAATTGAATCATTGCATCTTCAAATTCTCCATTGTGGTTAAATCATGTGATTAAATGTGGCAGTTAAATTAAACTCCTTTTCCTTATGACCATTAACAACACATCAACATAATGGCCGATTATTGTGTAAGAATTGCAGTTGAATGGGGAGGAGCCTCTAGCACCATTCATTAAATGCAATGATTCTTAGTGTTAAAAACAGGATGAATCTATTAACCTCCATTCAGTTAGTTTGGGTGGCTTGAAATAGGAGCACCATGAGATAAGCACTGTCTGAGGGCAACATTTTCTTTGTCAGCAGAGTAATTAATTTAACTTTTTTTAATCTTGATTTTTTATTGGTAAACCTCCACATTGAGGTTACTTCAAACAGAGCATTCATTTGTCATGT
Organism: Aldrovandia affinis; assembly: GCA_029706075.1. NCBI lineage: Eukaryota > Metazoa > Chordata > Actinopteri > Notacanthiformes > Halosauridae > Aldrovandia > Aldrovandia affinis. The sequence goes on along the minus strand of JAINUG010000747.1, from coordinate 41,565 downwards.
TTAACAGTAAGTGCTTCCTTTTGGGGTAGCTTCAATTGTGCCATAATTTATCTGTCTCATGTTCCTGAATCTTGCATTTTTTCTGCAACTTTCCAGTACTCTAAATGGTGATATGGTATGTAGAAGAGGAATATTTAAAAATGATGTTTTTAAATATCTATATTTGTGATGTTGCAGTTGGTTACCTGAACAAAAGCACTGACTTGTGTTGTTTCTCCAGCAAGTGCTTTTTGTTGGGGTAGTTTTCAGCAACCTATGCTGCTGCATTGACTAGTTCAACTGTTTAGCAGGTCTATTGCAAAACATTAGTTGAAACACAGGGTAACTGCCAGTGGACAACTATGACTCTGCTGGGTGGGGTAGGAATTTTGTTTCAAGTTTCAAATCTTCCTAGCCTTGAAAGCAGCTTTAATTGTACTTCAACTTTAGTATTACTCTGATTTTTTTTTTTTTGCTATCAAGTTGGGGCATAATTTGGCTGGGTAAACTTCAGGGAAACATTTACAAACAACAGAGTTTGAAGATAAATGATTTAAATGAAGACATTCTCATTCCTGTTTTGAAAGACACAGTTGGGACCCTATCAAAAGCATTAACTTGTCTCTATTTTTCAGTAAGTGCTTTTTGTTGGGGTACTTTTCAGTGGACAATGCACCTACAATTGATACGAAGAGCAACGTTAGGCGTACATTCTTCCATTTTTGTTTTAGAATTGTTAAACCTCCACATTGAGGTTACTTCAAATGGAGCATTCATTTGTCATGTTTAACAGTAAGTGCTTCCTTTTGGGTAGCTTCAATTGTGCCATACAGCACTTTACAGCACACTAGATGGTGCTGTTGTATGTATAAGGGAAATATTTACACTGGGGATTTCATTGTCCATATTTAATTCTTGCAAAGAGCTATTGCTTGTTGAAAAGCTGTGATATTTAAATAGTCAATTGAATCATTGCAGCTTCAAATTCTCCATTGTGGTTAAATCATGTGATTAAATGTGGCGCTTATATTAAACTCCTTTTCCTTATGACCATTAACAACACATCAACATAATGGCCGATTGTGTAAGAATTGCAGTTGAAGGGGGAGGAGCCTCTAGCACCATTCATTAAATGCAATGATTCTTAGTGTTAAAAACAGGATGAATCTATTAACCTCCATTCAGTTAGTTTGGGTGGCTTGAAATAGGAGCACCATGAGATAAGCACTGTCTGAGGGCAACATTTTCTTTGTCAGCAGAGTAATTAATTTAACTTTTTTTAATCTTGATTTTTTATTGGTAAACCTCCACATTGAGGTTACTTCAAACAGAGCATTCATTTGTCATGTTTAACAGTAAGTGCTTCCTTTTGGGGTAGCTTCAATTGTGCCATAATTTATCTGTCTCATGTTCCTGAATGTTGCATTTTTTCTGCAACTTTCCAGTACTCTAAATGGTGATATGGTATGTAGAAGAGGAATATTTAAAAATGATGTTTTTAAATATCTATATTTGTGATGTTGCAGTTGGTTACCTGAACAAAAGCACTGACTTGTGTTGTTTCTCCAGCAAGTGCTTTTTGTTGGGGTAGTTTTCAGAAACCTATGCTGCTGCATTGACTAGTTCAACTGTTTAGCAGGTCTATTGCAAAACATTAGTTGAAACACAGGGTAACTGCCAGTGGACAACTATGACTCTGCTGGGTGGGGTAGGAATTTTGTTTCAAGTTTCAAATCTTCCTAGCCTTGAAAGCAGCTTTAATTGTACTTCAACTTTAGTATTACTCTGATTTTTTTATAGAAAGTGCTATCAAGTTGGGGCATAATTTGGCTGGGAAAAACTTCAGGGAAACATTTACAAACAACAGAGTTTGAAGATAAATGATTTAAATGAAGACATTCTCATTCTTGTTTTGAAAGACACAGTTGGGACCCTATCAAAAGCATTAACTTGTCTCTATTTTTCAGTAAGTGCTTTTTGTTGGGGTACTTTTCAGTGGACAATGCACCTACAATTGATAAGAAGAGCAACGTTAGGCATACATTCTTCCATTTTTGTTTTAGAATTGTTAAACCTCCACATTGAGGTTACTTCAAATGGAGCATTCATTTGTCATGTTTAACAGTAAGTGCTTCCTTTTGGGTTAGCTTCAATTGTGCCATAACTTATCTGTCTCATGTTCCTGAATGTTGCATTTTTTCTGCAACTTTCCAGTACTCTAAATGGTGATATGGTATGTAGAAGAGGAATATTTAAAAATGATGTTTTTAAATATCTATATTTGTGATGTTGCAGTTGAACACCTGAACAAAAGCAAGTGACTTTTGTTGGGCTCGTTTTCAGCAACCTATGCTGCTGCATTGACTAGATCAACAGTTTAGCAGGTCTATTCCAAAACATTAGTTGAAACACAGGGTAACTGCCAGTGGACAACTATGACTCTGCTGGGTGGGGTAGGAATTTTGTTTCAAGTTTCAAATCTTCCTAGCCTTGAAAGCAGCTTTAATTGTACTTCAACTTTAGTATTACTCTGATTTTTTTATTAGAAAGTGCTATCAAGTTGGGGCATAATTTGGCTGGGAAAAACTTCAGGGAAACATTTACAAACAACAGAGTTTGAAGATAAATGATTTAAAATGAAGACATTCTCATTCTTGTTTTGAAAGACACAGTTGGGACCCTATCAAAAGCATTAACTTGTATCTATTTTTCAGTAAGTGCTTTTTGTTGGGGTACTTTTCAGTGGACAATGCACCTACAATTGATAAGAAGAGCAACGTTAGGCGTACATTCTTCCATTTTTGTTTTAGAATTGTTAAACCTCCACATTGAGGTTACTTCAAATGGAGCATTCATTTGTCATGTTTAACAGTAAGTGCTTCCTTTTGGGGTAGCTTCAATTGTGCCATAACTTATCTGTCTCATGTTCCTGAATGTTGCATTTTTCTGCAACTTTCCAGTACTCTAAATGGTGATATGGTATGTAGAAGAGGAATATTTAAAAATGATGTTTTTAAATATCTCTATTTGTGATGTTGCAGTTGGTTACCTGAACAAAAGCACTGACTTTGTTGTTTCTCCAGCAAGTGCTTTTTGTTGGGGTAGTTTTCAGCAACCTATGCTGCTGCATTGACTAGTTCAACTGTTTAGCAGGTCTATTCAAAAACATTAGTTGAAACACAGGGTAACTGCCAGTGGACAACTATGACTCTGCTGGGTGGGGTAGGAAATTTGTTTCAAGTTTCAAATCTTCCTAGCCTTGAAAGCAGCTTTAATTGTACTTCAACTTTAGTATTACTCTGATTTTTTAAATAGAAAGTGCTATCAAGTTGGGGCATAATTTGGCTGGGGAAAACTTCAGGGAAACATTTACAAAAACAGAGTTTGAAGATAAATGATTTAAATGAAGACATTCTCATTCCTGTTTTGAAAGACACAGTTGGGACCCTATCAAAAGCATGAACTTGTCTCTATTTTTCAGTAAGTGCTTTTTGTTGGGGTACTTTTCAGTGGACAATGCACCTACAATTGATACGAAGAGCAACGTTAGGCGTACATTCTTCCATTTTTGTTTTAGAATTGTTAAACCTCCACATTGAGGTTACTTCAAATGGAGCATTCATTTGTCATGTTTAACAGTAAGTGCTTCCTTTTGGGGTAGCTTCAATTGTGCCATACAGCTTTTACAGCACACTAGATGGTGCTGTTGTATGTATAAGGGACATATTTACACTGGGGATTTCATTGTCCATATTTAATTCTTGCAAAGAGCTATTGCTTGTTGAATAGCTGTGATATTTAAATAGTCAATTGAATCATTGCATCTTCAAATTCTCCATTGTGGTTAAATCATGTGATTAAATGTGGCGCTTAAATTAAACTCCTTTTCCTTATGACCATTAACAACACATCAACATAATGGCCGATTATTGTGTAAGAATTGCAGTTGAATGGGGAGGAGCCTCTAGCACCATTCATTAAATGCAATGATTCTTAGTGTTAAAAACAGGATGAATCTATTAACCTCCATTCAGTTAGTTTGGGTGGCTTGAAATAGGAGAACCATGAGATAAGCACTGTCTGAGGGCAACATTTTCTTTGTCAGCAGAGTAATTAATTTAACTTTTTTTAATCTTGATTTTTTATTGGTAAACCTCCACATTGAGGTTACTTCAAACAGAGCATTCATTTGTCATGTTTAACAGTAAGTGCTTCCTTTTGGGGTAGCTTCAATTGTGCCATAATTTATCTGTCTCATGTTCCTGAATCTTGCATTTTTTCTGCAACTTTCCAGTACTCTAAATGGTGATATGGTATGTAGAAGAGGAATATTTAAAAATGATGTTTTTAAATATCTATATTTGTGATGTTGCAGTTGGTTAACCTGAACAAAAGCAAGTGCTTTTGTTGGGGTAGTTTTCAGCAACCTATGCTGCTGCATTGACTAGTTCAACTGTTTAGCAGGTCTATTCCAAAACATTAGTTGAAACACAGGGTAACTGCCAGTGGACAACTATGACTCTGCTGGGTGGGGTAGGAAATTTGTTTCAAGTTTCAAATCTTCCTAGCCTTGAAAGCAGCTTTAATTGTACTTCAACTTTAGTATTACTCTGATTTTTTAAATAGAAAGTGCTATCAAGTTGGGGCATAATTTGGCTGGGGAAAACTTCAGGGAAACATTTACAAACAACAGAGTTTGAAGATAAATGATTTAAATGAAGACATTCTCATTCCTGTTTTGAAAGACACAGTTGGGACCCTATCAAAAGCATTAACTTGTCTCTATTTTTCAGTAAGTGCTTTTTGTTGGGGTACTTTTCAGTGGACAATGCACCTACAATTGATACGAAAGAGCAACGTTAGGCGTACATTCTTCCATTTTTGTTTTAGAATTGTTAAACCTCCACATTGAGGTTACTTCAAATGGAGCATTCATTTGTCATGTTTAAAAGTAAGTGCTTCCTTTGGGGTAGCTTCAATTGTGCCATACAGCACTTTACAGCACACTAGATGGTGCTGTTGTATGTATAAGGGAAATATTTACACTGGGGATTTCATTGTCCATATTTAATTCTTGCAAAGAGCTATTGCTTGTTGAAAAGCTGTGATATTTAAATAGTCAATGGAATCATTGCAGCTTCAAATTCTCCATTGTGGTTAAATCATGTGATTAAATGTGGCGCTTAAATTAAACTCCTTTTCCTTATGACCATTAACAACACATCAACATAAGGGCTGATTATTGTGTAAGAATTGCAGTTGAAGGGGAGGAGCCTCAAGCACCATTCATTAAATGCAATGATTCTTAGTGTTAAAATCTATTAACCTCCATTCAGTTAGTTTGGGTGGCTTGAAATAGGAGCACCATGAGATAAGCACTGTCTGAGGGCAACATTTTCTTTGTCAGCAGAGTAATTAATTTAACTTTTTTTAATCTTGATTTTTTATTGGTAAACCTCCACATTGAGGTTACTTCAAACAGAGCATTCATTTGTCATGTTTAACAGTAAGTGCTTCCTTTTGGGGTAGCTTCAATTGTGCCATAACTTATCTGTCTCATGTTCCTGAATGTTGCATTTTTTCTGCAACTTTCCAGTACTCTAAATGGTGATATGGTATGTAGAAGAGGAATATTTAAAAATGATGTTTTTAAATATCTATATTTGTGATGTTGCAGTTGGTTACCTGAACAAAAGCACTGACTTTTGTTGGGCTCGTTTTCAGCAACCTATGCTGCTGCATTGACTAGATCAACAGTTTAGCAGGTCTATTCCAAAACATTAGTTGAAACACAGGGTAACTGCCAGTGGACAACTATGACTCTGCTGGGTGGGGTAGGAATTTTGTTTCAAGTTTCAAATCTTCCTAGCCTTGAAAGCAGCTTTAATTGTACTTCAACTTTAGTATTACTCTGATTTTTTTATTAGAAAGTGCTATCAAGTTGGGTCATAATTTGGCTGGGAAAAACTTCAGGGAAACATTTACAAACAACAGAGTTTGAAGATAAATGATTTAAATGAAGACATTCTCATTCTTGTTTTGAAAGACACAGTTGGGACCCTATCAAAAGCATTAACTTGTATCTATTTTTCAGTAAGTGCTTTTTGTTGGGGTACTTTTCAGTGGACAATGCACCTACAATTGATAAGAAGAGCAACGTTAGGCGTACATTCTTCCATTTTTGTTTTAGAATTGTTAAACCTCCACATTGAGGTTACTTCAAATGGAGCATTCATTTGTCATGTTTGTATCTATTTTTCAGTAAGTGCTTTTTGTTGGGGTATAAGGGACTTTTCAGTGGACAATGCACCTACAATTGATAAGAAGAGCAACGTTAGGCGTAATCATTCTTCCATTTTTGTTTTAGAATAGTTAAACCTCCACATTGAGGTTACTTCAAATGGAGCATTCATTTGTCATGTTTAACAGTAAGTGCTTCCTTTTGGGGTAGCTTCAATTGTGCCATAACTTATCTGTCTCATGTTCCTGAATGTTGCATTTTTTCTGCAACTTTCCAGTACTCTAAAATGGTGATATGGTATGTAGAAGAGGAATATTTAAAAATGATGTTTTTAAATATCTATATTTGTGATGTTGCAGTTGGTTACCTGAACAAAAGCACTGACTTTTGTTGGGCTCGTTTTCAGCAACCTATGCTGCTGCATTGACGAGATCAACAGTTTAGCAGGTCTATTCCAAAACATTAGTTGAAACACAGGGTAACTGCCAGTGGACAACTATGACTCTGCTGGGTGGGGTAGGAATTTTGTTTCAAGTTTCAAATCTTCCTAGCCTTGAAAGCAGCTTTAATTGTACTTCAACTTTAGTATTACTCTGATTTTTTTATTAGAAAGTGCTATCAAGTTGGGTCATAATTTGGCTGGGAAAAACTTCAGGGAAACATTTACAAACAACAGAGTTTGAAGATAAATGATTTAAATGAAGACATTCTCATTCTTGTTTTGAAAGACACAGTTGGGACCCTATCAAAAGCATTAACTTGTATCTATTTTTCAGTAAGTGCTTTTTTTTGGGGTACTTTTCAGTGGACAATGCACCTACAATTGATAAGAAGAGCAACGTTAGGCGTACATTCTTCCATTTTTGTTTTAGAATAGTTAAACCTCCACATTGAGGTTACTTCAAATGGAGCATTCATTTGTCATGTTTAACAGTAAGTGCTTCCTTTTGGGGTAGCTTCAATTGTGCCATAACTTATCTGTCTCATGTTCCTGAATGTTGCATTTTTTCTGCAACTTTCCAGTACTCTAAATGGTGATATGGTATGTAGAAGAGGAATATTTAAAAATGATGACTCCACAGAGACTGCTCTCCTTGCGGTCACAGAGGCTCTTCACATCGCCAAGTCCCGATCCCTTAGCTCCGTCCTCCTTCTCCTCGACCTGTCGGCGGCATTCGACACCGTGGACCACCGGATCCTGCTCTCATCTCTCGTCGAGATGGGAATCTCTGGATCTGTGTTGACATGGTTTGAGTCCTACCTGGCTGACCGGTCCTACCAGGTGGCCTGGAGAGGATCCCTCTCTCTCCCCCGCACCCTCTCTACCGGTGTCCCGCAGGGCTCGGTGCTAGGCCCTGTCCTATTTTCTCTGTACACCAAGTCACTTGGTTCTGTTATTTCTGCTCATGGTTTTTCCTATCACTGTTATGCTGATGACACTCAACTGTTTCTCTCCTTCCCTCCATCTGATACCCAGGTCCCGGCACGGATCTCTGCATGCCTGGCTGACATCTCCGCATGGATGTCCACCCACCACCTGAAGCCGAACCTGGGGAAGACAGAGCTGCTCTTCCTCCCAGCGAAGGGCTCCCGATGATTGATGCATCAATCACCGTGGAAAGGCTCCATAGTGTCTCCGTCCCAGTCTGCCAGGAGTCTTGGGGTAACCCTGGACAACCAGCTGTGCTTCTCGAGCCATATTGCAGCGATCACTCGGACCTGCCGTTTCTCCCTCCACAACATCCGGAGGATCCGACCGTTCCTCACCCAAGAGGCCACTCAACTCCTGGTCCAGGCCCTGGTGATCTCACGTCTGGACTACTGCAACTCCTTGCTGGCAGGCCTTCCGGCCTGTGCCATCAAGCCACTGCAACTAGTCCAGAACGCTGCTGCTCGCCTGGTGTTCAACCAGCCGAAGTTCACCCACGTCACCCCTCTACTCTCCTCTCTGCACTGGCTCCCCATCGCAGCACGCATCAGATTCAAGTCACTGGTGCTTGCTTTTCAAGCGGCCAGAGGTACTGCTCCCCATACCTCCAGTCACTCATCACGCCCTACACCCCGTCCAGACCTCTCCGCTCCGCCTCCGCTGGCAGACTGACTGCCCCATCCCTCCGGGCGCCTGGCAGCGCTCCTCGCGGTCTCGCCTCTTCTCTGTCCTGGTCCTCGTTGGTGGAACGACCTCCCGCACCGGTCAGGACTGCGGAATCACTTCAATCTTCCGCAAGAGACTCAAAACCCACCTCTTCAGACTCCACTACCCCTGATCTCTGTCCATCTAGCTAAATTGTCTTCACCACTGTCTACTTGTTCAACACTATACTCTTTACTAAAAAAAAAAAAAAAAAAAAAAAAAAAAAATTACATTTTGTAAAATGTAAAATACCTTTTCCTTCCCGGTGTTACAGGTATGGTACGCAGATGCCTGCAATGATGTCTATTGCTGTATTCCTGCACTGATCTCGTGCGCTAACTGTGATTGTTCCTACCATGTATTGATGCACATCTTGTAAGTCGCTCTGGATAAGAGCGTCTGCTAAATGCTTAAAATGTAAAATGTAAATGTAAATATCTATATTTGTGATGTTGCAGTTGGTTACCTGAACAAAAGCACTGACTTGTGTTGTTTCTCCAGCAAGTGCTTTTTGTTGGGGTAGTTTTCAGAAACCTATGCTGCTGCATTGACTAGTTCAACTGTTTAGCAGGTCTATTGCAAAACATTAGTTGAAACACAGGGTAACTGCCAGTGGACAACTATGACTCTGCTGGGTGGGGTAGGAATTTTGTTTCAAGTTTCAAATCTTCCTAGCCTTGAAAGCAGCTTTAATTGTACTTCAACTTTACTATTACTCTAATTTTTTAAATAGAAAGTGAAACATTTACAAACAACAGAGTTTGAAGATAAATGATTTAAATGAAGACATTCTCATTCTTGTTTTGAAAGACACAGTTGGGACCCTATCAAAAGCATTAACTTGTATCTATTTTTCAGTAAGTGCTTTTTGTTGGGGTACTTTTCAGTGGACAATGCACCTACAATTGATAAGAAGAGCAACGTTAGGCGTACATTCTTCCATTTTTGTTTTAGAATTGTTAAACCTCCACATTGAGGTTACTTCAAATGGAGCATTCAATTGTGATGTTTAACAGTAAGTGCTTCCTTTTGGGGTAGCTTCAATTGTGCCATAATTTATCTGTCTCATGTTCCTGAATCTTGCATTTTTTCTGCAACTTTCCAGTACTCTAAATGGTGATATGGTATGTAGAAGAGGAATATTTAAAAATGATGTTTTTAAATATCTATATTTGTGATGTTGCAGTTGGTTACCTCAACAAAAGCACTGACTTTTGTTGGGGTAGTTTTCAGCAACCTATGCTGCTGCATTGACTAGTTCAACTGTTTAGCAGGTCTATTCCAAAACATTAGTTGAAACACAGGGTAACTGCCAGTGGACAACTATGACTCTGCTGGGTGGGGTAGGAAATTTGTTTCAAGTTTCAAATCTTCCTAGCCTTGAAAGCAGCTTTAATTGTACTTCAACTTTAGTATTACTCTGATTTTTAAATAGAAAGTGCTATCAAGTTGGGGCATAATTTGGCTGGGGAAAACTTCAGGGAAACATTTACAAACAACAGAGTTTGAAGATAAATGATTTAAATGAAGACATTCTCATTCCTGTTTTGAAAGACACAGTTGGGACCCTATCAAAAGCATTAACTTGTCTCTATTTTTCAGTAAGTGCTTTTTTTGGGGTACTTTTCAGTGGACAATGCACCTACAATTGATACGAAGAGCAACGTTAGGCGTACATTCTTCCATTTTTGTTTTAGAATTGTTAAACCTCCACATTGAGGTTACTTCAAATGGAGCATTCATTTGTCATGTTTAACAGTAAGTGCTTCCTTTTGGGGTAGCTTCAATTGTGCCATACAGCACTTTACAGCACACTAGATGGTGCTGTTGTATGTATAAGGGAAATATTTACACTGGGGATTTCATTGTCCATATTTAATTCTTGCAAAGAGCTATTGCTTGTTGAAAAGCTGTGATATTTAAATAGCCAATGGAATCATTGCAGCTTCAAATTCTCCATTGTGGTTAAATCATGTGATTAAATGTGGCGCTTAAATTAAACTCCTTTTCCTTATGACCATTAACAACACATCAACATAAGGGCCGATTATTGTGTAAGAATTGCAGTTGAAGGGGGAGGAGCCTCAAGCACCATTCATTAAATGCAATGATTCTTAGTGTTAAAATCTATTAACCTCCATTCAGTTAGTTTGGGTGGCTTGAAATAGGAGCACCATGAGATAAGCACTGTCTGAGGGCAACATTTTCTTTGTCAGCAGAGTAATTAATTTAACTTTTTTAATCTTGATTTTTATTGGTAAACCTCCACATTGAGGTTACTTCAAACAGAGCATTCATTTGTCATGTTTAACAGTAAGTGCTTCCTTTTGGGGTAGCTTCAATTGTGCCATAACTTATCTGTCTCATGTTCCTGAATGTTGCATTTTTTCTGCAACTTTCCAGTACTCTAAATGGTGATATGGTATGTAGAAGAGGAATATTTAAAAATGATGTTTTTAAATATCTATATTTGTGATGTTGCAGTTGGTTACCTGAACAAAAGCACTGACTTTTGTTGGGCTCGTTTTCAGCAACCTATGCTGCCGCATTGACTAGATCAACAGTTTAGCAGGTCTATTCCAAAACATTAGTTGAAACACAGGGTAACTGCCAGTGGACAACTATGACTCTGCTGGGTGGGGTAGGAATTTTGTTTCAAGTTTCAAATCTTCCTAGCCTTGAAAGCAGCTTTAATTGTACTTCAACTTTAGTATTACTCTGATTTTTTTATTAGAAAGTGCTATCAAGTTGGGTCATAATTTGGCTGGGAAAAACTTCAGGGAAACATTTACAAACAACAGAGTTTGAAGATAAATGATTTAAATGAAGACATTCTCATTCTTGTTTTGAAAGACACAGTTGGGACCCTATCAAAAGCATTAACTTGTATCTATTTTTCAGTAAGTGCTTTTTGTTGGGGTACTTTTCAGTGGACAATGCACCTACAATTGATAAGAAGAGCAACGTTAGGCGTACATTCTTCCATTTTTGTTTTAGAATTGTTAAACCTCCACATTGAGGTTACTTCAAATGGAGCATTCATTTGTCATGTTTGTATCTATTTTTCAGTAAGTGCTTTTTGTTGGGGTACTTTTCAGTGGACAATGCACCTACAATTGATAAGAAGACCAACGTTAGGCGTACATTCTTCCATTTTTGTTTTAGAATAGTTAAACCTCCACATTGAGGTTACTTCTGTTAGCTTCTTCCGAAGAGACGACCAGGAGACTCAGCAGTCTGACTTGAAATGCAAGTTTATTACACACAGCGGTCCACAGCGAGTTGGTACAGAGGACCTGCCGTTTCTCCCTCCACAACATCCGGAGGATCCGACCGTTCCTCACCCAAGAGGCCACTCAACTCCTGGTCCAGGCCCTGGTGATCTCACGTCTGGACTACTGCAACTCCTTGCTGGCAGGCCTTCCGGCCTGTGCCATCAAGCCACTGCAACTAGTCCAGAACGCTGCTGCTCGCCTGGTGTTCAACCAGCCGAATTTCACCCACGTCACCCCTCTACTCTCCTCTCTGCACTGGCTCCCCATCGCAGCACGCATCAGATTCAAGTCACTGGTGCTTGCTTTTCAAGCGGCCAGAGGTACTGCTCCCCCATACCTCCAGTCACTCATCACGCCCTACACCCCGTCCAGACCTCTCCGCTCCGCCTCCGCTGGCAGACTGACTGCCCCATCCCTCCGGGCGCCTGGCAGCCGCTCCTCGCGGTCTCGCCTCTTCTCTGTCCTGGTCCCTCGTTGGTGGAACGACCTCCCGCAATCGGTCAGGACTGCGGAATCACTTCCAATCTTCCGCAAGAGACTCAAAACCCACCTCTTCAGACTCCACTACCCCTGATCTCTGTCCATCTAGCTAAATTGTCTTCACCACTGTCTACTTGTTCAACACTATACTCTTTACTAAAAAAAAAAAAAAAAAAAAAAAAAAAAAAAATTGTACATTTTGTAAAATGTAAAATACCTTTTCCTTCCCGGTGTTACAGGTATGGTACGCAGATGCCTGCAATGATGTCTATTGCTGTATTCCTGCACTGATCTCGTGCGCTAACTGTGATTGTTCCTACCATGTATTGATGCACATCTTGTAAGTCGCTCTGGATAAGAGCGTCTGCTAAATGCTTAAAATGTAAAATGTAAATGTAAATATCTATATTTGTGATGTTGCAGTTGGTTACCTGAACAAAAGCACTGACTTGTGTTGTTTCTCCAGCAAGTGCTTTTTGTTGGGGTAGTTTTCAGAAACCTATGCTGCTGCATTGACTAGTTCAACTGTTTAGCAGGTCTATTGCAAAACATTAGTTGAAACACAGGGTAACTGCCAGTGGACAACTATGACTCTGCTGGGTGGGGTAGGAATTTTGTTTCAAGTTTCAAATCTTCCTAGCCTTGAAAGCAGCTTTAATTGTACTTCAACTTTACTATTACTCTAATTTTTTAAATAGAAAGTGAAACATTTACAAACAACAGAGTTTGAAGATAAATGATTTAAATGAAGACATTCTCATTCTTGTTTTGAAAGACACAGTTGGGACCCTATCAAAAGCATTAACTTGTATCTATTTTTCAGTAAGTGCTTTTTGTTGGGGTACTTTTCAGTGGACAATGCACCTACAATTGATAAGAAGAGCAACGTTAGGCGTACATTCTTCCATTTTTGTTTTAGAATTGTTAAACCTCCACATTGAGGTTACTTCAAATGGAGCATTCAATTGTGATGTTTAACAGTAAGTGCTTCCTTTTGGGGTAGCTTCAATTGTGCCATAATTTATCTGTCTCATGTTCCTGAATCTTGCATTTTTTCTGCAACTTTCCAGTACTCTAAATGGTGATATGGTATGTAGAAGAGGAATATTTAAAAATGATGTTTTTAAATATCTATATTTGTGATGTTGCAGTTGGTTACCTCAACAAAAGCACTGACTTTTGTTGGGGTAGTTTTCAGCAACCTATGCTGCTGCATTGACTAGTTCAACTGTTTAGCAGGTCTATTCCAAAACATTAGTTGAAACACAGGGTAACTGCCAGTGGACAACTATGACTCTGCTGGGTGGGGTAGGAAATTTGTTTCAAGTTTCAAATCTTCCTAGCCTTGAAAGCAGCTTTAATTGTACTTCAACTTTAGTATTACTCTGATTTTTTAAATAGAAAGTGCTATCAAGTTGGGGCATAATTTGGCTGGGGAAAACTTCAGGGAAACATTTACAAACAACAGAGTTTGAAGATAAATGATTTAAATGAAGACATTCTCATTCCTGTTTTGAAAGACACAGTTGGGACCCTATCAAATGCATTAACTTGTCTCTATTTTTCAGTAAGTGCTTTTTGTTGGGGTACTTTTCAGTGGACAATGCACCTACAATTGATACGAAGAGCAACGTTAGGCGTACATTCTTCCATTTTTGTTTTAGAATTGTTAAACCTCCACATTGAGGTTACTTCAAATGGAGCATTCATTTGTCATGTTTAACAGTAAGTGCTTCCTTTTGGGGTAGCTTCAATTGTGCCATACAGCACTTTACAGCACACTAGATGGTGCTGTTGTATGTATAAGGGAAATATTTACACTGGGGATTTCATTGTCCATATTTAATTCTTGCAAAGAGCTATTGCTTGTTGAAAAGCTGTGATATTTAAATAGTCAATGGAATCATTGCAGCTTCAAATTCTCCATTGTGGTTAAATCATGTGATTAAATGTGGCGCTTAAATTAAACTCCTTTTCCTTATGACCATTAACAACACATCAACATAAGGGCCGATTATTGTGTAAGAATTGCAGTTGAAGGGGAGGAGCCTCAAGCACCATTCATTAAATGCAATGATTCTTAGTGTTAAAATCTATTAACCTCCATTCAGTTAGTTTGGGTGGCTTGAAATAGGAGCACCATGAGATAAGCACTGTCTGAGGGCAACATTTTCTTTGTCAGCAGAGTAATTAATTTAACTTTTTTTAATCTTGATTTTTTATTGGTAAACCTCCACATTGAGGTTACTTCAAACAGAGCATTCATTTGTCATGTTTAACAGTAAGTGCTTCCTTTTGGGGTAGCTTCAATTGTGCCATAACTTATCTGTCTCATGTTCCTGAATGTTGCATTTTTTCTGCAACTTTCCAGTACTCTAAATGGTGATATGGTATGTAGAAGAGGAATATTTAAAAATGATGTTTTTAAATATCTATATTTGTGATGTTGCAGTTGGTTACCTGAACAAAAGCACTGACTTTTGTTGGGCTCGTTTTCAGCAACCTATGCTGCCGCATTGACTAGATCAACAGTTTAGCAGGTCTATTCCAAAACATTAGTTGAAACACAGGGTAACTGCCAGTGGACAACTATGACTCTGCTGGGTGGGGTAGGAATTTTGTTTCAAGTTTCAAATCTTCCTAGCCTTGAAAGCAGCTTTAATTGTACTTCAACTTTAGTATTACTCTGATTTTTTTATTAGAAAGTGCTATCAAGTTGGGTCATAATTTGGCTGGGAAAAACTTCAGGGAAACATTTACAAACAACAGAGTTTGAAGATAAATGATTTAAATGAAGACATTCTCATTCTTGTTTTGAAAGACACAGTTGGGACCCTATCAAAAGCATTAACTTGTATCTATTTTTCAGTAAGTGCTTTTTGTTGGGGTACTTTTCAGTGGACAATGCACCTACAATTGATAAGAAGAGCAACGTTAGGCGTACATTCTTCCATTTTTGTTTTAGAATTGTTAAACCTCCACATTGAGGTTACTTCAAATGGAGCATTCATTTGTCATGTTTGTATCTATTTTTCAGTAAGTGCTTTTTGTTGGGGTACTTTTCAGTGGACAATGCACCTACAATTGATAAGAAGACCAACGTTAGGCGTACATTCTTCCATTTTTGTTTTAGAATAGTTAAACCTCCACATTGAGGTTACTTCTGTTAGCTTCTTCCGAAGAGACGACCAGGAGACTCAGCAGTCTGACTTGAAATGCAAGTTTATTACACACAGCGGTCCACAGCGAGTTGGTACAGAGTCTAAAGTAAATCAGTGTCTCACCTGAATATATACATAGGGACAGAAGAGTTTGAGCTTTGTGTTGCTAATAAGGCACCAGCAAGCAAGTCAGTAAGTGACACACCCCCATTCAGTGAGTCTCTTCACCTGAATATATGCATAGCCTTTGTGTTGCTAACAAGGCACCAGCAAGGAAGTCAGTAAGTGACACACCCCCATTGAGTGAGTCTCTCACCTGAATATATGCATAGCCTTTGTGTTGCTAACAAAGCACCACCAAGGAAGTCAGGAAGCTCATTGAATAGAAGAGACACTGTTTGCTGACAAAGCATTGGTGATTAGACAGAAACTTACTGTCTAATCAACTCACTCATTCCTATACAGATGACCTCCCAAAATGGCACAGTTACAGACAGAATACACATTCCTTCAATCCCCCATTTGATCCTCCCATAAGAGAGGATCACAAAGAAAAAAGGAAAGTCACAGTTCATCACACATACGATAAGTTGTAGTGTTTGGCATTTGTAGCATCATGTAATCTGTGGCATATACATTTCAAAAGTGATGTGAATTAGCTATTAGTCTTTAGAGGTGCTCCTTAGAATTTCCAGCTTACATCCTGCGGACATTGAGCAGCTGAAAGTAGTGTTCATAGTTCTCTTCGAGTGAACTATGGTCCCGTTGCCAAAAGCCATTGCTACTGGTGTTAGTTGATTGTCATCAGCGCTATGCCATACTGTGCAGACAATGTCAGCCTTGCACATATAGCAATTAATTGGGTCATAAGGCAGGCCTGCTGCCTGGGAGATATTCACTAGTCGTGTGAATGTTGGTGATGATGGTGAATCTCATCAGTGTTTCCGGTGGAGAACACTGGGTCCGTCTGCCATCTGTGTGGGGCAGACAGCACATGTAAAGCAACACCATCCACAAGCTCATGGTGAGAGGAGGATGGTCCACGATGAGGTGCTCTTTAGGGATAGTAGCAAAGAGCCAGCCGGTTTCCCAGATGTTGTCTGGCGAGGGGCAGGTTACTGAGGCGTTTCTTCCACCAGTCCCATCCAACAGCAGTTGCGGCAGGCACACTGGACACTGGACCTGTGGGAGAAACACACACACCACAGACAACGCACGCACGCACCGCATGTGACCCACACCACACACACATGCACATAGACACGCACAGCACACACATGCACAAGTGTTTGCCTGTGTTCTGAATTGATCGGCTGTTTGTTTACTTCTGGCGTGTTTAGTATTTTTCGGTTTGCTAGAGTTTACCGCGTTAGTTTGACTGATCTGTTAGTTATCTGTAGTTTCGTAAACTTTGCGTAGTCTACTTTGTACTTATTTTGCTATTACGGATCTTGATTAGCCGTGTTGTTCTTAATTTTGAGTCATCGTTAGTTTGATTGCAGCGAATTGTAAAGACTAATCCGTGCAATTACCACGTTATTGTGTCCACCTGTCTGTGATCTCTTTTTACCTCTGTCAGAGCGACGCTATGCCGCTTCCTCACAGAATGTGCCCGCACCCCATAACAGTCTGCTCTCTCCCATTCAGTACGCGCTTCCAGCGTCGCACCCTCCCGCGACAACGGAACCCCTCCAACCTCTCCTACCCCTGACCCTTTGTGACAGCTTCACAATCTCAGGGGGCTATGGAACTGTCGGTCGGCCACACAGAAGGCTGACTTCATCTCTGCCTATGCCTCCCTCCTGTCCCTCCAGTTTCTCGCCCTCACCGAGACCTGGATCAGCCCTGACAACTCCGCTTACTCCTGCTGCCCTCTCGTCCGCCTACTCCTTCTCCCACACCCCCGGCCATCCGGCCGTGGTGGTGGTACAGGTTTGCTTATCTCCCCGCTTGGAAGTTCTCAGTCATTCCCCTCTCCAACCTGTCTATATCCTCCTTTGAATGCCACCCCGTCTCCATCACCTATCCTACTAAACTCTTTATTGTTGTTGTTTATCGTCCACCAGGGCCCCTGGGATGCTTCCTCGACGAGCTTGACACCCTGCTCAGCTCCTTCCCTGAGGACGGCACCCGCTGATCCTCCTGGGAGACTTCAACATCCACTTAGAGGCCCCCAGTCTGCTGCCTTCCTACCACTACTCCACTCCTTCGACCTCTCCCTGCAAAACTCCCCCAACCCACAAGGCGGGCAACCTCCTAGACCTGATCTTCCTGAGGAACTGCCCCTGCTCCAACCTCACGGTTACCCCCTTGCATACATCTGATCACCATTTCATTTCCTTCTCCCTCTCCCTTGTCCCCCATCCTCCCTCCCCTCTTCCAACACCCACCATCACTGCCCGTCGTAACCTTCGCTCCCTCTCACCCTCCTCCCTCGCTCCCCTTGTCACTGCTTCCCTCCCCCCCCTTAAAGCATTCTCTAGACTCCCCACTGACACTGCTTCCTCCACCTTAATCTCATCCCTGTCCTCTGCACTTGACTCTCTCTGTCCTCTTCTCCCTAGACCTGCACGCTCATCCCCTCCTAGTCCCTGGATGTCCGACACCCTGCGCACCTCCCGGGTCAGCCTCCGTGCTGCTGAGAGGAAGTGGGCCAAATCCAGGCACTCGTCCGACCTTTCAGCCTATCAGTCTTTACTGTCTGTGTTTTCTTCTGCTGTCACTGCCGCTAAGGCAATCTTCTACCAAACTAAAATTCAAAATTCTATATCGAAACCTCGTCAACTGTTCTCTATTTTCTCCTCTCTCCTCAGCACACCTCCTCCCCCACCTCAGTCCCCCTTCACCGCAGATGACTTTGCTGCTTTCTTCGAGGAGAAAATTGCAGACATCCGCAGCTCCTTTGTGCCCTCCACTCCCGCTGTGCCCTCCACTCCCGCTGTGCCCTCCACTCCCGCTGTGCCCTCCACTCCCTCTGTGCCTTCCACTCCCTCTGTGCCTTCCACTCCCTCTGTGCCTTCCACTCCCTCTGTGCCTTCCACTCCCTCTCCCTCTGTGCCTTCCACTCCCTCTGTGCCTTCCACTCCCTCTGTGCCTTCCACTCCCTCTGTGCCTTCCACTCCCTCTGTGCCCTCCACTCCCGCTGTGCCTTCCACTCCCTCTGTGCCCTCCCCCTGCTTCCCCTCTTTTTCTCCCCTCTCAGACTCTGATATTTCCCACCTCCTCCTCTCCCACCGCCCTACCACTTGTGCCCTCGACCCTATCCCTTCATCCCTCCTCCAGGCGATCACACCTGACATCCTCCCGTTTGTCACCTCCCTTGTGAACTCCTCCCTGTCCTCTGGTTGTTTCCCCTCGCCCTTCAAAAGGGCCCATATCACCCCTCTGCTGAAAAAACCCACTCTAGACCCCTCAGTTATCCAGAATTATCGCCCAGTATCCCTCCTCCCCTTCCTGTCTAAAACCCTCGAAAGAGCGGTATCTCACCAACTCTCTGCTTTCCTTACAGAAAATAACCTGCTGGACCCCTACCAGTCCGGCTTCAGACCTGGCCACTCAACAGAAACCGCTCTCCTCTCGGTCAATGAAGCTCTTCACACCGCACGAGCCGCCTCCTCTCCTCCATCCTGATCCTGCTTGATCTCTCAGCTGCCTTCGACACTGTGGAGCACTCCATCCTCCTGTCCTCCCTGGCAGCAACAGGGATCTGCGGTACAGCCCTCGCCTGGATCGAGTCCTACCTCTCCGGTCGCTCCTTCCAGGTTGCCTGGGCTGGTAAAGTATCACCGCCTTGCTCCTCCCCACCGGGGTTCCACAGGGCTCAGTCCTCGGTCCCCTTCTCTTCTCCCTGTACACCCGCTCCCTTGGCTCTGTAATCTCTGCCCACGGCTTATCTTACCATTGTTATGCTGATGACACTCAACTCTTTCTCTCCTTCTCCCCATCAGACACTCAGGTCTCTACCCGCATCGCTGCTTGCCTGGGGGACATTCAGAGCTGGATGGACAGTCACCACCTAAAGCTCAACCCAGGTAAAACAGAGCTAATCTTCATTCCTGCCCTAAACTCTCCCCACCTTGATTTCTCCATTTCTCTAGGTGACACCCTGGTGACATCATCACCCTGCGCGAAGAATCTCGGTGTGGTGATGGACAACAGGCTGTCCCTATCAATGAACATTGCAGCGGTAAGCCGGGCGTGCAGATTCTTCCTGTATAACATCAGGAGGATCCGTCCCTTCCTTACCACGTACTCTACCCAGCTCCTGGTCCAAGCAATGGTACTGTCCCGCTTGGACTACTGCAACTCGCTCCTGGCTGGCCTTCCCGCATCTGCCATCAGACCCCTGCAACTCATCCAGAACGCTGCGGCCCGTCTGATCTACAACCTTCCTCGACACTCCCATGTCACCCCCTGCTCACTACCCTCCACTGGCTGCCTGTTATAGCTCGCATCAAATTCAAGACATTGGTCCTAGCATACCAGGCAGTCAAGGGATCAGCCCCAACATACCTCACCAAGATCTTCAAACCCTACACACCTGCCAGACCTCTCCGTTCTGCTACCTCAGGACGCCTAGCACCTCCCCCCCTCCGCACCTGCGCTTCCCGGTCACGTCTCCTGTCGGTTCTGGCTCCACGATGGTGGAATGACCTTCCGGTGGAAGTCAGAACAGCTGAGACCCTGGCCACCTTCAAGCGTCGACTGAAGACTCACCTCTTCAGGGTGCACCTCTCCCCGTAGTCCGGTTTTTGTTAATTTAGGGACATAGTCACTTAGTTTACACGTCTACTTGTTTATGTATTGTATTAGGCTTAGGCATTATTTCCTGCATTGAGTGCTTTACTGCTACCTCTGAATTGTGGCTACAGATTTACCTACAGGGTCCTAGTTTAACTATGTGGTTGCTCCTAGCACCCAGGAATTGTACTTCCCACTAGGGTGGCTTTCAGCTAAACTGTTCTTGACTACGGTTAACACTTTGTTGTACGTCGCTCTGGATAAGAGCGTCTGCCAAATGCCTATAATGTAATGCACATAGACACGCACAGCATTTGACTCATACCACCCACAGACACACACGCATGCGCCCACACACATAGCATGTGATCCAGACCACACACACACACACCACATGTGACCTATATCACACGCACACAGCAGCATGTTACCTATACCACATTCAACACAAGCAAAGACACAAGTCTTGTTGAAGAAATGTTTTAGAAAATGTGTAGGCGCTCACAAACCCAGCCTAGCGCTCACAGACTCAGCCTAGCGCTCACAGACTCAGCCTAGCGCTCACAGACTCAGCCTAGCGCTCACAGACTCAGCCTAGCGCTCACAGACTCAGGCTGGCGCTCACAGACTCAGGCTAGCGCACACACACACACACACAGAAAACATTCTCTTCAGCAGCATCATGTCTTTGTTATTATTATTATTCTTTTTAATTGATTCTCTCCCCCCACCTTCCCCTGTTCTCTCCCTCAGGGAGTGGTGTAAGGAGGAGAACCGGTGAATAGTTTGAGTCTTCACCCGTAGGTTGGCCCCCAGTGCCTAGAGCCTCTGGTTCTTCCTCGGGCTCCGGTTCTCTGCCGTTCCCTTCACTGGCCCTATTCTGTCCCTTCCTGCCCTGCAGGAGGGGGAATCAACTTGCAGTGCTGGACATGTGTCCACGTTTTTCTTCCCTGACATTTTACAGCTGCATCTGTGATGAGTATTATCTGGAAAGAGCCGTCCCATTTGGCAGACGGAACTGCAGCCTGTATAGCTTGTATCAGTGCGCCAGCTTGCTGAGTGGTTAATTGTAAAGGCAGCTCAGATTTTGGGGGGTTTTCTTTTTCCTCACTACCACTTCCTGCCTGCATACCATTTTTCTTTTTCCTACAGACTCTTCCCCAATGGCCGTTCTTACCACAGTAGTGGCAAGCACTACTAGTACTCTGCGTTTGATTCCCCCTTTTGGAGAATCCTCTTATATTGAATTTGGGCTTAGAGTCATTCCGATCAAGATATGCTACATGGATTGGCGGCATAGCTGAAGCCCCTCCCTGTTGGAGGTCTCGCTCTATTTCAGCAGCTAGTGTAGTGAGCTCTCTCCATCTTTTTATTTTCCAATCTCTGGCTGACAACACTATAGACTGTTTGACCTTGGGGGACAGACCCTCATACCACTGATTATGAAGCGGGCTTGGCCCATCTAAATTACCAATATTTTGTGGAGTGATATTTGCTAAACCACTATGTGCCAGGAAAACTTTCTGAAATCGGTCAGTGTACTCAGAAACAGTTTCTTCCTTCTTTTGCACACAAGCGGTAATCCTAGACCAACTGCATGGGTCAGCACAATTATGACGTAGCCACCCTTTAATTTCTGCAAAACCTGCCTGGGCATTTTGCAAATTAGGACCCAAAGCTACATTTACAGCTTGTTTTAATCCATTTATTTCTGTGGGAGTTAAGTGTTGAGATAACAAACTCAGCTGATCGAACGGGTGTAGCTGGTACAACTCAGTTTTCCTGTTCATCACATCAAGAAATACTTCAACACCCATTTTACGTGGGTGATCAAACTCTTTAGATAGCCTGTCAATCTCTTTTGGGGACATTGGAGTGTACACCTTGTGCATATACCTCTGCCCATTTTCAGTCTTACTACGTAGCGTTACGGGCGCAGCTATGGCTATTGCAACCTCATCAGCATCAAGTCTGATATTGTCATCAATATTGCCACAATACCCTGCTACCTCTCTTAGCTCATCTAAAGGGTAAACAGTGCCCTGTGCTAATGTGGTAGCACGTCTGCATTTAATTATCTCATCTTTCAATTTTTCATTCTCTGATTCTAAATCAATTTTTGTTTTTTCAAAATATCGCCTCATAACACAAAGTATCATTCCTGTGTCTTTCTTTCGCAAAGCATATCCTAACGCTTTTTTACATTCATCAATACACCATATTTTTTCTGGGTGAACAGGCAACCTTTCCTGAAAATACATATGAGCCTTTTTAGTCAGCTTTCCCAGTTCAATGTCAACAATCTGAATAAACTGCTCATCTGTCCACAACGGTGTACCTTGACCCCCTTTCAAAGTGGTCGGAATCCCTGGATCACCCTTCTTTGGTTCACCCTTCCCTGTGCCAAACAGAGGCTTCCCATCTTAAATGGAGGTTAACACTGGTCGTCCCTTGTGTCAAAAACAAGAGGGGATACGTCTTCCCTTGCTAAGACTACAACTTAACAAGAGGATACCAAATATACCAGTCTGCCTTTGTTAGAGAACTTGCTTTAACAAAGGGGCTCCCTATCGGAGGCTTCCTAACTTCTTACTGGTCTCTCAACAGAAAACAGCAATCCCCAAATACTTTTAAATGGGAGCTTACCAATGTTTCTTTCAAACGGTTAGTCCCATCCGGGTCACGGCACCAAACTGTTAGCTTCTTCCGAAGAGACGACCAGGAGACTCAGCAGTCTGACTTGAAATGCAAGTTTATTACACACAGCGGTCCACAGCGAGTTGGTACAGAGTCTAAAGTAAATCAGTGTCTCACCTGAATATATACATAGGGACAGAAGAGTTTGAGCTTTGTGTTGCTAATAAGGCACCAGCAAGCAAGTCAGTAAGTGACACACACCCATTCAGTGAGTCTCTTCACCTGAATATATGCATAGCCTTTGTGTTGCTAACAAGGCACCAGCAAGGAAGTCAGTAAGTGACACACCCCATTGAGTGAGTCTCTCACCTGAATATATGCATAGCCTTTGTGTTGCTAACAAAGCACCACCAAGGAAGTCAGGAAGCTCATTGAATAGAAGAGACACTGTTTGCTGACAAAGCATTGGTGATTAGACAGAAACTTACTGTCTAATCAACTCACTCATTCCTATACAGATGACCTCCCAAAATGGCACAGTTACAGACAGAATACACATTCCTTCACTTCAAATGGAGCATTCATTTGTCATGTTTAACAGTAAGTGCTTCCTTTTGGGGTAGCTTCAATTGTGCCATAACTTATCTGTCTCATGTTCCTGAATGTTGCATTTTTTCTGCAACTTTCCAGTACTCTAAATGGTGATATGGTATGTAGAAGAGGAATATTTAAAAATGATGTTTTTAAATATCTATATTTGTGATGTTGCAGTTGGTTACCTGAACAAAAGCACTGACTTTTGTTGGGGTAGTTTTCAGCAACCTATGCTGCTGCATTGACTAGTTCAACTGTTTAGCAGGTCTATTCCAAAACATTAGTTGAAACACAGGGTAACTGCCAGTGGACAACTATGACTCTGCTGGGTGGGGTAGGAAATTTGTTTCAAGTTTCAAATCTTCCTAGCCTTGAAAGCAGCTTTAATTGTACTTCAACTTTAGTATTACTCTGATTTTTAAATAGAAAGTGCTATCAAGTTGGGGCATAATTTGGCTGGGGAAAACTTCAGGGAAACATTTACAAAAAACAGTTTGAAGATAAATGATTTAAATGAAGACATTCTCATTCCTGTTTTGAAAGACACAGTTGGGACCCTATCAAAAGCATGAACTTGTCTCTATTTTTCAGTAAGTGCTTTTTGTTGGGGTACTTTTCAGTGGACAATGCACCTACAATTGATACGAAGAGCAACGTTAGGCGTACATTCTTCCATTTTTGTTTTAGAATTGTTAAACCTCCACATTGAGGTTACTTCAAATGGAGCATTCATTTGTCATGTTTAACAGTAAGTGCTTCCTTTTGGGGTAGCTTCAATTGTGCCATACAGCACTTTACAGCACACTAGATGGTGCTGTTGTATGTATAAGGGACATATTTACACTGGGGATTTCATTGTCCATATTTAATTCTTGCAAAGAGCTATTGCTTGTTGAATAGCTGTGATCTTTAACTAGTCAATTGAATCATTGCAGCTTCAAATTCTCCATGTGGTTAAATCATGTGATTAAATGTGGCAGTTAAATGAAACTCCTTTTCCTTATGACCATTAACAACACATCAACATAATGGCCGATTATTGTGTAAGAATTGCAGTTGAATGGGAAGGAGCCTCTAGCACCATTCATTAAATGCAATGATTCTTAGTGTTAAAAACAGGATGAATCTATTAACCTCCATTCAGTTAGTTTGGGTGGCTTGAAATAGGAGCACCATGAGATAAGCACTGTCTGAGGGCAACATTTTCTTTGTCAGCAGAGTAATTAATTCAACTTTTTTTAATCTTGATTTTTCAGTGGTAAACCTCCACATTGAGGTTACTTCAAACAGAGCATTCATTTGTCATGTTTAACAGTAAGTGCTTCCTTTTGGGGTAGCTTCAATTGTGCCATAATTTATCTGTCTCATGTTCCTGAATGTTGCATTTTTCTGGAACTTTCCAGTACTCTAAATGGTGATATGGTATGTAGAAGAGGAATATTTAAAAATGATGTTTTAAATATCTATATTTGTGATGTTGCAGTTGGTTACCTGAACAAAAGCACTGACTTGTGTTGTTTCTCCAGCAAGTGCTTTTTGTTGGGGTAGTTTTCAGAAACCTATGCTGCTGCATTGACTAGTTCAACTGTTTAGCAGGTCTATTGCAAAACATTAGTTGAAACACAGGGTAACTGCCAGTGGACAACTATGACTCTGCTGGGTGGGGTAGGAATTTTGTTTCAAGTTTCAAATCTTCCTAGCCTTGAAAGCAGCTTTAATTGTACTTCAACTTTACTATTACTCTAATTTTTTAAATAGAAAGTGAAACATTTACAAACAACAGAGTTTTAAGATAAATGATTTAAATGAAGACATTCTCATTCTTGTTTTGAAAGACACAGTTGGGACCCTATCAAAAGCATTAACTTGTATCTATTTTTCAGTAAGTGCTTTTTGTTGGGGTACTTTTCAGTGGACAATGCACCTACAATTGATAAGAAGAGAAACGTTAGGCGTACATTCTTCCATTTTTGTTTTAGAATTGTTAAACCTCCACATTGAGGTTACTTCAAATGGAGCATTCGTTTGTCATGTTTAACAGTAAGTGCTTCCTTTTGGGGTAGCTTCAATTGTGCCATAACTTATCTGTCTCATGTTCCTGAATGTTGCATTTTTTCTGCAACTTTCCAGTACTCTAAATGGTGATATGGTATGTAGAAGAGGAATATTTAAAATGATGTTTTTAAATATCTATATTTGTGATGTTGCAGTTGGTTACCTGAACAAAAGCACTGACTTTTGTTGGGGTAGTTTTCAGCAACCTATGCTGCTGCATTGACTAGTTCAACTGTTTAGCAGGTCTATTCCAAAACATTAGTTGAAACACAGGGTAACTGCCAGTGGACAACTATGACTCTGCTGGGTGGGGTAGGAAATTTGTTTCAAGTTTCAAATCTTCCTAGCCTTGAAAGCAGCTTTAATTGTACTTCAACTTTAGTATTACTCTGATTTTTAAATAGAAAGTGCTATCAAGTTGGGGCATAATTTGGCTGGGAAAACTTCAGGGAAACATTTACAAAAACAGAGTTTGAAGATAAATGATTTAAATGAAGACATTCTCATTCCTGTTTTGAAAGACACAGTTGGGACCCTATCAAAAGCATGAACTTGTCTCTATTTTTCAGTAAGTGCTTTTTGTTGGGGTACTTTTCAGTGGACAATGCACCTACAATTGATACGAAGAGCAACGTTAGGCGTACATTCTTCCATTTTTGTTTTAGAATTGTTAAACCTCCACATTGAGGTTACTTCAAATGGAGCATTCATTTGTCATGTTTAACAGTAAGTGCTTCCTTTTGGGGTAGCTTCAATTGTGCCATACAGCACTTTACAGCACACTAGATGGTGCTGTTGTATGTATAAGGGACATATTTACACTGGGGATTTCATTGTCCATATTTAATTCTTGCAAAGAGCTATTGCTTGTTGAATATCTGTGATATTTAAATAGTCAATTGAATCATTGCATCTTCAAATTCTCCATTGTGGTTAAATCATGTGATTAAATGTGGCGCTTAAATTAAACTCCTTTTCCTTATGACCATTAACAACACATCAACATAATGGCCGATTATTGTGTAAGAATTGCAGTTGAATGGGGAGGAGCCTCTAGCACCATTCATTAAATGCAATGATTCTTATTGTTAAAAACAGGATGAATCTATTAACCTCCATTCAGTTAGTTTGGGTGGCTTGAAATAGGAGAACCATGAGATAAGCACTGTCTGAGGGCAACATTTTCTTTGTCAGCAGAGTAATTAATTTAACTTTTTTTAATCTTGATTTTTTATTGGTAAACCTCCACATTGAGGTTACTTCAAACAGAGCATTCAATTGTGATGTTTAACAGTAAGTGCTTCCTTTTGGGGTAGCTTCAATTGTGCCATAATTTATCTGTCTCATGTTCCTGAATCTTGCATTTTTTCTGCAACTTTCCAGTACTCTAAATGGTGATATGGTATGTAGAAGAGGAATATTTAAAAATGATGTTTTTAAATATCTATATTTGTGATGTTGCAGTTGGTTACCTCAACAAAAGCACTGACTTTTGTTGGGGTAGTTTTCAGCAACCTATGCTGCTGCATTGACTAGTTCAACTGTTTAGCAGGTCTATTCCAAAACATTAGTTGAAACACAGGGTAACTGCCAGTGGACAACTATGACTCTGCTGGGTGGGGTAGGAAATTTGTTTCAAGTTTCAAATCTTCCTAGCCTTGAAAGCAGCTTTAGTTGTACTTCAACTTTAGTATTACTCTGATTTTTTTAAATAGAAAGTGCTATCAAGTTGGGGCATAATTTGGCTGGGGAAAACTTCAGGGAAACATTTACAAACAACAGAGTTTGAAGATAAATGATTTAAATGAAGACATTCTCATTCCTGTTTTGAAAGACACAGTTGGTGTTACGTGCGGTAAATGCAGACCTGGACCCAAAAGCGGACTCGACACGGAGATGGTAATTGCGCTCCGCTCAGGAGCGTTTAATCACGGAACAAATAAAAGTGACGGAAACAAGCCGTCCAAAACAAACAGGCAAAACAGGAAAGCCGTGCGGCTAAATAAACGAGAAACAGGGAATCCAAAAACAACCGGCAAAAAACAGGAAAGCCGTGCGGCTACTAAACAAGAAACAAAATAAACACAGGCAGATTCAGGAATATTCGCGAAGTCAGGAACAGGTAACCAAATGAAAGCAGTGCTAGAAAAACTAGTACGCAAAGGCAATGGGCTAAACGAGTGCCGGGTTTAAATAGGCAAAAGCATTAACTAATAAGGGCAGCGTGCAGAATGTGTTAGGGAAAACAATGTGACAGGCTAAACGAAACGAGGAACAAGAAACAGATTGGGGCAGCGTGCAAAATGTGCAGGGAACAACAATTGTCACAGGCTAAACGAAACGAGGGAACAAGAAACAGATTGGGGCAGCGTGCAAAATGTGCAGGGAACAACAATTGACAGATTGCGGCGAAGCCGCGCCCATAACACAGACAACCCAGGAGAACGCAAAAACCAGACATGACACGCAAGGAACAAAGTGGCAGAAAAACACAAGGAAAGTGAACAGGGGCGGACAGCGATGTAACAGAACCCCCTCAACGGGAGCCTCCTGGCGACCCACCAGGCCTGTTCTTCTGAGGGTGGGTTCGGTGGAAGTCCCGAATGAGGGAAGGGTCAAGGATGAGCTGGCGGGAAACCCAGCTCCTCTCCTCGGGGCCATAACCCTCCCAGTCCACCAAATATTGGTGGCCCCGACCCCTGCGCCGAATGTCCAGGATGCGCCGGACGGTGTATGCTGGGGCGTTGTCGATGATCCGGGGGGGCGGAGGGGGAACGGCCGGAGGGCACAGTGAGCTGGTAGTGACAGGTTTGATCTTTGAGACGTGAAAGACGGGGTGAATCTTGAGGGCTGGAGGAGTTGGAGTTTGACAGCAGAGGGTTGATGATAGACTGTACCTTGTATGGACCGATGTAACGTGGCTGGAGTTTCTTGGAGGTGGACTGGAGGGGAATGTCAGTGGTGGAGAGCCAGACTTGCTGTCCCGGAGAGTATTGGGGGGCTGCGGTGCGGTGGCGGTCCACCAGGCGTTGAGTGCGCGCGGTGGAGCGACGGAGAGCAGAGCGGGTGTCCTCCCAAATCCGAATACAGCGCCGGATGTGGGTTTGCACAGACGGGACGGAGATCTCCTCCTCCTGGGCCGGGAACAGGGGGGGCTGATACCCTAGGGAGCACTCGAAGGGGAGAGACCAGTGGCAGAGCTGGTTAGGGAATTGTGCGCATGCTCAACCCAGGGTAGCAGATTGCTCCAGGAGGAGGGGTTCCGGTCTGTGATGCACCGCAGTGCAGTCCCCAGGTCTTGGTTGGCCCTCTCGGTCTGGCCATTCGTCTGGGGGTGGTAGCCGGAGGACAGGCTGACAGAGGCCCCCAGGGCCTGGCAAAACGACTTCCAGACGTGGGAGGAAAACTGGGGACCACGGTCCGACACAACGTCGACGGGGATCCCATGTAAGCGAACCACGTGCTGGACCAGGAGCTCTGCGGTCTCTGAGGCTGAGGGAAGCTTGGGAAGGGGAACGAAATGGACTGCTTTGGAGAATCGGTCGACAATGGTCAAAATAGTGTCGTTACCTTCAGAGGGGGGGAGTCCACAGACAAAGTCCAGACCAATGTGACTCCAAGGACGACCTGGGATGGGTAGGGGACGGAGGAGACCGCTGGCGGGCTGGTGGGATGCCTTGCTCCTGGCGCAGGTGGTGCAGGCCAGTACGAACTCCCGGGCGTCCGCGGCCATGGACGGCCACCAAAAGCTGCGTTTGAGCAGCGACAGGGTGCGCTGGAACCCGGGGTGGCAGGCCAGACGGGAGGAGTGCGTCCACTGCAGGACCTGGGAACGGACGGAAACAGGGACAAACAGGTGAGGGCTGGGGTTAGGTCTGGGGTCAGGTTGAGTGGCCTGGGCCTCCCTGATCTGCCTCTCAATTCCCCAGGTCACTGCAGCAACCACACAGGAGGGGGACAGGATGGTGTCGGGACTCGTCTGTCCGGTTTTGGAGGAGAAATTGGCGGGAGAGGGCGTCGGGTTTTGGGGTTACGGGATCCGGGTCTGTATGTGATGGTGAAGTTGAAGCGGCCAAAGAACAGAGCCCACCGGGCCTGGCGAGAACTGAGTCTCTTGGCCGACTGGATATATGCCAGGTTTTGTGGTCGGTCCAGACGATAAATGGGTGTTCCGCTCCCTCCCAACAAATGTCGCCACTCCTCCAGGGCGAGTTTGACCGCCAGCAACTCCCGATTCCCAACGTCGTGTAGTTGCGCTCGGCGGGGACAGCCTCACGGGAGTAGAAGGCGCAGGATGGAGCTTTTGGTCCTTACCCGAGCGTTGGGACAAGATGGCCCCCACCCCGGAGTCCGAGGCATCCACCTCCACCACGAACTGACGAGACACCTCAGGATGGACCAGGACAGGAGCGGAAGTGAAGCGGTTCTTTAAACCGATGAAGGCGGCTTCAGCTTCAGGGTTCCAGGAGAAGGGGATGGATGGGGAGGTGAGTCGGGTGAGGGGTTCAGCTACCCTGCTGTAGTCCCGAATGAATCGCCGGTAAAAGTTTGCAAACCCCAGGAATCGCTTGCAATTCCTTTACCGATGACGGTTGAGGCCACTCCACCACCGCCTGGATCTTGGCCGGGTCTGGTCTCACCTGTCCACACTCCACGATGTACCCCAGGAAGCTCACCGACGAGGCGTGGAATTCGCACTTCTCCGCCTTGACAAACAGTTGGTTCTCCCACAACCTCTCAAGACCTGCCGGACATGGGTAGTGTGTTCCTGTAGGTTGCGGGAGAAAATTAAAATGTCGTCAAGGTAGACGAAGACAGAGCGGTTGAGAAAGTCCCGAGCACATCGTTGACCAACGCCTGGAACACAGCGGGCGTTGGTGAGCCCGAACGGCATCACCAGGTACTCCGAAGTGGCCCAGGGGGTGTTGAACGCCGTCTTCCACTCGTCCCCTTCCCGGATTCGAACAAGGTGGTAGGCGTTACGGAGGTCCAATTTAGAAAAATAGTGGCCTCCTGTAGAGGTTCGAATGCGGAGTTGATGAGAGGTAGAGGGTACTTGTTTTTAACGGTGATGGCGTTGAGGTTGCGGTAGTCGATGCAGGACGGAGTGACTTGTCCTTCTTGGCCACGAAGAAGAACCCTGCACGACTGGGGATGAGGAGGGTCGGATGATGCCTGCCGCCAGTGAGTCATGAATATATGACTCCATTGCTGCTCTCTCCGGCCGCGAGATGTTGAAGAGGCGACCGGAAGGCAGGGGAGCCCGGGAAGCAGGTCGATGCCGCAGTCATAGGGCCTATGAGGGGGCAACGAAGAGGCTCGGCTCTTGCTGAACACCTCCGCCAGGTCGTGATACATGGGGGGAACCGAGGACATGTCTGGAGGAACCAACCTGGCGGGAGGTGAAGCACCCTCCGTGGGTGCTCGAGCCGACTGGAGGCAAGTGGCGTGACAGTAGGGACTCCAGCTCTGGATCTTGCTGGTGATCCAGTTCAGATGAGGGTTGTGGAGTTGGAGCCAGGGTTGGCCGAGAACCAGAGGGGACTGGGGTGAGGAGATGACCAGGAGCTGAATGGTCTCACGGTGGTTGCCGGACAGGATGAGCTGTAGGGGTTCGGTGGTGTGAGTGACCTGGGCTAGGAGGTTCCCATCCAGTCCGTGGACCCGGAGAGGAACGGCAAGAAGACGAGTGGCGATGCCAGCCTGTCGCACTAGCTGGGCATCAATGAAATCTCCATCCGCCCCGGAGTCCACTAGGGCACACAGCGACAGGGGTTGACGGTTCCAGTTGAGCGTGGCCTTCAACTGGAAGCGAGACTGGGCGGTTGTGGAGCCCTGGGTGTGGCTCACCAGTAGGCCCAGTTTTACTGGTGAGCCTGGGCTTTTCGCGACGGGCAGGTGGCCAGGTAGTGGCCCGTGTTACCACAATAGAGGCAAACTCCGCCTTGAGTCTCCGCTTGCGTTCCTCCGGGGAGAGGTGAGCTCTGCCCAGCTGCATGGGCTCTTCAGTTGCAAGCCCCGGGCTGACCATTGCTCGGTGGTTCGGGAGAGGAAGGAATCAGGAGGTGACGGAGAAGAAGAGCTCGCTGGGGTGAGGTGACCGGTCTCTCCCCGACGCCTCCCCGCAAGCGGTTGTCGACCCTGATGGCAAGGGAAACCAGAGCGTCGAGGAGTCAGGGTAGTCCCTCGTAGCCAGCTCGTCCTTCACCACTTCACCTAACCCGTTCGGAAGGCCCCTTGAGCGACGCGTCATTCAAGCGGATTCTGCCGCCAGGGTTCTGAACACCACCGCGTGCTCCGCCACGCTGCGGTCCCCTTGACGGAGATGGAATAAGCGCTGGGAGGCATCCTTCCCACCCACCGGGTGATCAAAACCTTCCTCATTTCTGTCACGAATGTGGAGTACTGGGAACTGGCTGGGAGCTGGCTGTCCCAGATGGCAGTGGCCCACTCCAGCGCCCTACCCCCAAGGCAGCCCATGATGAATGCGATCCTTGCCGGCTCAGAGCCGTATGAAGATGGTTGTAGGTGGAAGATGAGGTCGCATTGCATGAGGAACCCCTGTTCCCCCAAATCGCCATAATAGCGATCCGGGTGGGGAATGCGGGGTTCCTGGGGCTGTCCAACCGGCAGGCTGGCAGGCGGCGATGACGCAGGGGGTTGGGAGAAGTCGTCTGCGTCAGAAGAGAGACGTTGGAGCTGAGTTGGGACACCTGTTCTCCCACCTGAGAAATATGGCCTCCCATACTCCTCAGTGCCTCCATAGTCTCCTTCATGTGTCGCTCCTGCTGGTCTATACGAGCCTCCTGGCAGGCGAGTAGGTGGTGGAGCGCAGTCGAGTCTGCTGGGTCCATAATGGCCTTTGCGTTCTGTTACGTGCGGTAAATGCAGACCTGGACCCAAAAGCGGACTCGACACGGAGATGGTAATTGCGCTCCGCTCAGGAGGCGTTTAATCACGGAACAAATAAAAGTGACGGAAACAAGCCGTCCAAAACAAACAGGCAAAACAGGAAAGCCGTGCGGCTAAATAAACGAAAACAGGGAATCCAAAAACAACCGGCAAAATAGGAAAGCCGTGCGCGGCTACTAAACAAGAAACAAAATAAACACAGGCAGATTCAGGAATATTCGCGAAGTCAGGAACAGGTAACCAAATGAAAGCAGTGCTAGAAAAACTAGTACGCAAAGGCAATGGGCTAAACGAGTGCCGGGTTTAAATAGGCAAAAGCATTAACTAATAAGGGCAGCGTGCAGAATGTGTTAGGGAAAACAATGTGACAGGCTAAACGAAACGAGGGAACAAGAAACAGATTGGGGCAGCGTGCAAAATGTGCAGGGAACAACAATTGTCACAGGCTAAACGAAACGAGGGAACAAGAAACAGATTGGGGCAGCGTGCAAAATGTGCAGGGAACAACAATTGATAGATTGCGGCGGCCGCGCCCGCAACACAGACAACCCAGGGAGAACGCAAAACCAGACATGACACGCAAGGAACAAAGTGGCAGAAAAACACAAGGAAAGTGAACAGGGCGGACAGCGATGTAACAGAACCCCCAACGTGGGAGCCTCCTGGCACCCACCAGGCCTGTTCTTCTGAGGGTGGGTTCGGTGGAAGTCCCGAATGAGGGAAGGGTCAAGGATGAGCTGGCGGAAACCCAGCTCCTCTCCTCGGGGCCATAACCCTCCCAGTCCACCAAATATTGGCCCCCGACCCCCTGCGCCGAATGTCCAGGATGCGCCCGGACGGTGTATGCTGGGGCGTTGTCGATGATCCGGGGGCGGAGGGGAACGGCCGGAGGGCACAGTGAGCTGGTAGTGACAGGTTTGATCTTTGAGACGTGAAAGACGGGGTGAATCTTGAGGGCTGGAGGGAGTTGGAGTTTGACAGCAGAGGGGTTGATGATAGACTGTACCTTGTATGGACCGATGTAACGTGGCTGGAGTTTCTTGGAGGTGGACTGGAGGGGAATGTCAGTGGTGGAGAGCCAGACTTGCTGTCCCGGAGAGTATTGGGGGCTGCGGTGTGCGGTGGCGGTCCACCAGGCGTTGAGTGCGCGCGTGGAGCGACGGAGAGCAGAGCGGGTGTCCTCCCAAATCCGAATACAGCGCCGGATGTGGGTTTGCACAGACGGGACGGAGATCTCTCCTCCTGGGCCGGGAACAGGGGGCTGATACCCTAGGGAGCACTCAAGGGGGAGAGACCAGTGGCAGAGCTGGTTAGGGAATTGTGCGCATACTCAACCCAGGGTAGCAGATTGCCCAGGAGGAGGGGTTCCGGTCTGTGATGCACCGCAGTGCAGTCCCCAGGTCTTGGTTGGCCCTCTCGGTCTGGCCATTCGTCTGGGGGTGGTAGCCGGAGGACAGGCTGACAGAGGCCCCCAGGGCCTGGCAAAACGACTTCCAGACGTGGAGGAAAACTGGGGACCACGGTCCGACACAACGTCGACGGGGATCCCATGTAAGCGAACCACGTGCTGGACCAGGAGCTCTGCGGTCTCTGAGGCTGAGGGAAGCTTGGGAAGGGGAACGAAATGGACTGCTTTGGAGAATCGGTCGACAATGGTCAAAATAGTGTCGTTACCTTCAGAGGGGGGGAGTCCACAGACAAAGTCCAGACCAATGTGACTCCAAGGACGACCTGGGATGGGTAGGGACGGAGGAGACCGCTGGCGGGCTGGTGGGATGCCTTGCTCCTGGCGCAGGTGGTGCAGGCCAGTACGAACTCCCGGGCGTCCGCGGCCATGGACGGCCACCAAAAGCTGCGTTTGAGCAGCGACAGGGTGCGCTGAACCCGGGGTGGCAGGCCAGACGGAGGAGTGCGCCCACTGCAGGACCTGGGAACGGACGGAAACAGGGACAAACAGGTGAGGGCTGGGGTTAGGTCTGGGGTCAGGTTGAGTGGCCTGGGCCTCCCTGATCTGCCTCTCAATTCCCCAGGTCACTGCAGCAACCACACAGGAGGGGGACAGGATGGTGTCGGGACTCGTCTGTCCGGGTTTTGGAGGAGAATTGGCGGGAGAGGGCGTCGGGTTTTAGGTTACGGGATCCGGGTCTGTATGTGATGGTGAAGTTGAAGCGGCCAAAGAACAGAGCCCACCGGCCTGGCGAGAACTGAGTCTCTTGGCCGACTGGATATATGCCAGGTTTTTGTGGTCGGTCCAGACGATAAATGGGTGTTCCGCTCTCTCCAACAAATGTCGCCACTCCTCCAGGGCGAGTTTGACCGCCAGCAACTCCCGATTCCCAACGTCGTAGTTGCGCTCGGCGGGGGACAGCCTACGGGAGTAGAAGGCGCAAGGATGGAGCTTTTGGTCCTTACCCGAGCGTTGGGACAAGATGGCCCCCACCCCGGAGTCCGAGGCATCCACCTCCACCACGAACTGACGAGACACCTCCAGGATGGACCAGGACAGGAGCGAAGTGAAGCGGTTCTTAAACCGATGAAGGCGGCTTCAGCTTCAGGGTTCCAGGAGAAGGGGATGGATGGGGAGGTGAGTCGGGTGAGGGGTTCAGCTACCCTGCTGTAGTCCCGAATGAATCGCCGGTAAAGTTTGCAAACCCCAGGAATCGTTGTACCCTTTTACCGATGACGGTTGAGGCCACTCCACCACCGCCTGGATCTTGGCCGGGTCTGGTCTCACCTGTCCACACTCCACGATGTACCCCAGGAAGCTCACCGACGAGGCGTGAATTCGCACTTCCTCCGCCTTGACAAACAGTTGGTTCTCCCACAACCTCTCCAAGACCTGCCGGACATGGGTAGTGTGTTCCTGTAGGTTGCGGGAGAAAATTAAAATGTCGTCAAGGTAGACGAAGACAGAGCGGTTGAGAAAGTCCCGAGCACATCGTTGACCAACGCCTGGAACACAGCGGGGGCGTTGGTGAGCCCGAACGGCATCACCAGGTACTCGAAGCGGCCCAGGGGGTGTTGAACGCCGTCTTCCACTCTCCCTTCCCGGATTCGAACAAGGTGGTAGGCGTTACGGAGGTCCAATTTAGAAAATAGTGGCCTCCTGTAGAGGTTCGAATGCGGAGTTGATGAGAGGTAGAGGGTACTTGTTTTTAACGGTGATGGCGTTGAGGTTGCGGTAGTCGATGCAGGGACGGGAGTGACTTGTCCTTCTTGGCCACGAAGAAGAACCCTGCACCGACTGGGGATGAGGAGGGTCGGATGATGCCTGCCGCCAGTGAGTCATGAATATATGACTCCATCGCTGCTCTCTCCGGCCGCGAGATGTTGAAGAGGCGACCGAAGGCAGGGGAGCCCTGGGAAGCAGGTCGATGCCGCAGTCATAGGGCCTATGAGGGGGCAACGAAGAGGCTCGGCTCTGCTGAACACCTCCGCCAGGTCGTGATACATGGGGGAACCGAGGACATGTCTGGAGGAACCAACCTGGCGGGAGGTGAAGCACCCTCCGTGGGTGCTCGAGCCGACTGGAGGCAAGTGGCGTGACAGTAGGGACTCCAGCTCTGGATCTTGCTGGTGATCCAGTTCAGATGAGGGTTGTGGAGTTGGAGCCAGGGTTGGCCGAGAACCAGAGGGGACTGGGGTGAGGAGATGACCAGGAGCTGAATGGTCTCACGGTGGTTGCCGGACAGGATGAGCTGTAGGGGTTCGGTGGTGTGAGTGACCTGGGCTAGGAGGTTCCCATCCAGTCCGTGGACCCGGAGAGGAACGGCAAGAAGACGAGTGGCGATGCCAGCCTGTCGCACTAGCTGGGCATCAATGAAATCTCCATCCGCCCGGGAGTCCACTAGGGCACACAGCCAGGGTTGACGGTTCCAGCTGAGCGTGGCCTTCAACTGGAAGCGAGACTGGGCGGTTGTGGAGCCCTGGGTGTGGCTCACCAGTAGGCCCAGTTTTACTGGTGAGCCTGGGCTTTGGGACGGGCAGGTGGCCAGGTAGTGGCCCGTGTTACCACAATAGAGGCAAACTCCCGCCTTGAGTCTCCGCTGCGTTCCTCCGGGAGAGGTGAGCTCTGCCCAGCTGCATGGGCTTTCAGTTGCAAGCCCCGGGGCTGACTGTTGCTCGGTGGTTCGGGAGAGGAAGGAATCAGGAGGTGACGGAGAAGAAGAGCTCGCTGGGGTGAGGTGACCTGTCTCACTCCGACGCCTCCCCCAAGTTGTCGACCCTGATGGCAAGGGAAACCAGAGCGTCGAGGGAGTCAGGGTAGTCCCTCGTAGCCAGCCTCGTCCTTCACCACTTCACCTAACCCGTTCTCGGAAGGCCCTTGAGCGACGCGTCATTCCAAGCGGATTCTGCCGCCAGGGTTCTGAACACCACCCGCGCACTCCGCCACGCTGCGGTCCCCTTGACGGAGATGGAATAAGCGCTGGGAGGCATCCTTCCCACCCACCGGGTGATCAAAACCTTCATTTCTGTCACGAATGTGGAGTACTGGGAACTGGCTGGGAGCTGGCTGTCCCAGATGGCAGTGGCCCACTCCAGCGCCCTACCCCCAAGGCAGCCCATGATGAATGCGATCCTTGCCGCTCAGAGCCGTATGAAGATGGTTGTAGGTGGAAGATGAGGTCGCATTGCATGAGGAACCCTTGCAGTTCCCCAAATCGCCATAATAGCGATCCGGGTGGGGAATGCGGGGTTCCCTGGGTTGTCCAACCGGCAGGCTGGGCAGGCGGCGATGACGCAGGGGGGTTGGGAGAAGTCGTCATGCCAGAAGAGAGACGTTGAGCTGAGTTGGGACACCTTTTCTCCCACCTGAGAAATATGGCCTCCCATACTCCTCAGTGCCTCCATAGTCTCCTTCATGTGTCGCTCCTGCTGGTCTATACGAGCCTCCTGGCAGGCGAGTAGGTGGTGGAGCGCAGTCGAGTCTGCTGGGTCCATAATGGCCTTGCGTTCTGTTACGTGCGGTAAATGCAGACCTGGACCCAAAAGCGGACTCGACACGGAGATGGTAATTGCGCTCCGCTCAGGAGGCGTTTAATCACGGAACAAATAAAAGTGACGGAAACAAGCCGTCCAAAACAAACAGGCAAAACAGAAAGCCGTGCGCTAAATAAACGAGAAACAGGGAATCCAAAAACAACCGCAAAATAGAAAGCCCGTGCGGGCTACTAAACAAGAAACAAAATAAACACAGGCAGATTCAGGAATATTCGCGGTCAGGAACAGGTAACCAAATGAAAGCAGTGCTAGAAAAACTAGCACGCAAAGGCAATGGGCTAAACGAAAATGGGTTTAAAGGCAAAAGCATTAACAAAAGCAGGTAGAATGTGTTAGGGGGAAAACAATGACAGGCTAAACGAAACAGGGAACAAGAAACAGATTGGGGCAGCTGATGAAAACAGGGAACAACAATTGTCACAGGCTAAACGAAACGAGGAACAAGAAACAGATTGGGGCAGCGTGCAAAATGTGCAGGGAACAACAATTGATAGATTGCGCGGCCGCAGCCCGCAACACAGACAACCCAGGAGAACGAAAACCAGACATGACACGAAGGAACAAAGTGGCAGAAAAACACAAGGAAAGTGAACAGGGCGCAGTTGATGTAACAGTTGGGACCCTATCAAAAGCATTAACAGTTGGGACCCTATCAAAAGCATGATCTTGTCTCTATTTTTCAGTAAGTGCTTTTTGTTGGGGTACTTTTCAGTGGACAATGCACCTACAATTGATACGAAGAGCAACGTTAGGCGTACATTCTTCCATTTTTGTTTTAGAATTGTTAAACCTCCACATTGAGGTTACTTCAAATGGAGCATTCATTTGTCATGTTTAACAGTAAGTGCTTCCTTTTGGGGTAGCTTCAATTGTGCCATACAGCACTTTACAGCACACTAGATGGTGCTGTTGTATGTATAAGGGAAATATTTACACTGGGGATTTCATTGTCCATATTTAATTCTTGCAAAGAGCTATTGCTTGTTGAAAAGCTGTGATATTTAAATAGTCAATGGAATCATTGCAGCTTCAAATTCTCCATTGTGGTTAAATCATGTGATTAAATGTGGCGCTTAAATTAAACTCCTTTTCCTTATGACCATTAACAACACATCAACATAAGGGCTGATTATTGTGTAAGAATTGCAGTTGAAGGGGGAGGAGCCTCAAGCACCATTCATTAAATGCAATGATTCTTAGTGTTAAAATCTATTAACCTCCATTCAGTTAGTTTGGGTGGCTTGAAATAGGAGCACCATGAGATAAGCACTGTCTGAGGGCAACATTTTCTTTGTCAGCAGAGTAATTAATTTAACTTTTTTTAATCTTGATTTTTTATTGGTAAACCTCCACATTGAGGTTACTTCAAACAGAGCATTCATTTGTCATGTTTAACAGTAAGTGCTTCCTTTTGGGGTAGCTTCAATTGTGCCATAACTTATCTGTCTCATGTTCCTGAATGTTGCATTTTTTCTGCAACTTTCCAGTACTCTAAATGGTGATATGGTATGTAGAAGAGGAATATTTAAAAATGATGTTTTTAAATATCTATATTTGTGATGTTGCAGTTGGTTACCTGAACAAAAGCACTGACTTTTTTGTTGGGGTAGTTTTCAGCAACCTATGCTGCTGCATTGACTAGATCAACTGTTTAGCAGGTCTATTCCAAAACATTAGTTGAAACACAGGGTAACTGCCAGTGGACAACTATGACTCTGCTGGGTGGGGTAGGAATTTTGTTTCAAGTTTCAAATCTTCCTAGCCTTGAAAGCAGCTTTAATTGTACTTCAACTTTAGTATTACTCTGATTTTTTTATTAGAAAGTGCTATCAAGTTGGGGCATAATTTGGCTGGGAAAAACTTCAGGGAAACATTTACAAACAACAGAGTTTGAAGATAAATGATTTAAATGAAGACATTCTCATTCTTTTTGAAAGACACAGTTTTCAAAGCATTAACTTGTATCTATTTTTCAGTAAGTGCTTTTTGTTGGACCAGTGGACAATGCACCTACAATTGATAAGAAGAGCAAAACATTCTTCCATTTTTGTTTTATTAAACCTCCACATTGTTACTTCAAATGGAGCATTCATTTTTCAGTAAGTGCTTTTTTGTTGGGGTACTTTTCAGTGGACAATGCACCTACAATTGATAAGAAGAGCAACGTTAGGCGTACATTCTTCCATTTTTGTTTTAGAATAGTTAAACTTCCACATTGAGGTTACTTCAAATGGAGCATTCATTTGTCATGTTTAACAGTAAGTGCTTCCTTTTGGGGTAGCTTCAATTGTGCCATAACTTATCTGTCTCATGTTCCTGAATGTTGCATTTTTTCTGCAACTTTCCAGTACTCTAAATGGTGATATGGTATGTAGAAGAGGAATATTTAAAAATGATGTTTTTAAATATCTATATTTGTGATGTTGCAGTTGGTTACCTGAACAAAAGCACTGACTTTTGTTGGGCTCGTTTTCAGCAACCTATGCTGCTGCATTGACTAGATCAACAGTTTAGCAGGTCTATTCCAAAACATTAGTTGAAACACAGGGTAACTGCCAGTGGACAACTATGACTCTGCTGGGTGGGGTAGGAATTTTGTTTCAAGTTTCAAATCTTCCTAGCCTTGAAAGCAGCTTTAATTGTACTTCAACTTTAGTATTATTCTGATTTTTTTATTAGAAAGTGCTATCAAGTTGGGTCATAATTTGGCTGGGAAAAACTTCAGGGAAACATTTACAAACAACAGAGTTTGAAGATAAATGATTTAAATGAAGACATTCTCATTCTTGTTTTGAAAGACACAGTTGGGACCCTATCAAAAGCATTAACTTGTATCTATTTTTCAGTAAGTGCTTTTGTTGGGGTACTTTTCAGTGGACAATGCACCTACAATTGATAAGAAGAGCAACGTTAGGCGTACATTCTTCCATTTTTGTTTTAGAATTGTTAAACCTCCACATTGAGGTTACTTCAAATGGAGCATTCATTTGTCATGTTTAACAGTAAGTGCTTCCTTTTGGGGTAGCTTCAATTGTGCCATAACTTATCTGTCTCATGTTCCTGAATGTTGCATTTTTTCTGCAACTTTCCAGTACTCTAAATGGTGATATGGTATGTAGAAGAGGAATATTTAAAAATGATGTTTTTAAATATCTATATTTGTGATGTTGCAGTTGGTTACCTGAACAAAAGCACTGACTTGTGTTGTTTCTCCAGCAAGTGCTTTTGTTGGGGTAGTTTTCAGCAACCTATGCTGCTGCATTGACTAGTTCAACTGTTTAGCAGGTCTATTGCAAAACATTAGTTGAAACACAGGGTAACTGCCAGTGGACAACTATGACTCTGCTGGGTGGGGTAGGAATTTTGTTTCAAGTTTCAAATCTTCCTAGCCTTGAAAGCAGCTTTAATTGTACTTCAACTTTAGTATTACTCTGATTTTTTAAATAGAAAGTGCTATCAAGTTGGGGCATAATTTGGCTGGGGAAACTTCAGGGAAACATTTACAAACAACAGAGTTTGAAGATAAATGATTTAAATGAAGACATTCTCATTCCTGAACGTTAGGCGTACATTCTTCCATTTTTGTTTTAGAATTGTTAAACCTCCACATTGAGGTTACTTCAAATGGAGCATTCATTTGTCATGTTTAACAGTAAGTGCTTCCTTTTGGGGTAGCTTCAATTGTGCCATAACTTATCTGTCTCATGTTCCTGAATGTTGGATTTTTCTGCAACTTTCCAGTACTCTAAATGGTGATATGGTATGTAGAAGAGGAATATTTAAAAATGATGTTTTTAAATATCTATATTTGTGATGTTGCAGTTGGTTACCTGAACAAAAGCACTGACTTTGTTGGGGTAGTTTTCAGCAACCTATGCTGCTGCATTGACTAGTTCAACTGTTTAGCAGGTCTATTCCAAAACATTAGTTGAAACACAGGGTAACTGCCAGTGGACAACTATGACTCTGCTGGGTGGGGTAGGAAATTTGTTTCAAGTTTCAAATCTTCCTAGCCTTGAAAGCAGCTTTAATTGTACTTCAACTTTAGTATTACTCTGATTTTTTAAATAGAAAGTGCTATCAAGTTGGGGCATAATTTGGCTGGGGAAAACTTCAGGGAAACATTTACAAAAACAGAGTTTGAAGATAAATGATTTAAATGAAGACATTCTCATTCCTGTTTTGAACGACACAGTTGGGACCCTATCAAAAGCATGAACTTGTCTCTATTTTCAGTAAGTGCTTTTTGTTGGGGTACTTTTCAGTGGACAATG
This sequence comes from Aldrovandia affinis, assembly GCA_029706075.1. Taxonomy (NCBI): domain Eukaryota; kingdom Metazoa; phylum Chordata; class Actinopteri; order Notacanthiformes; family Halosauridae; genus Aldrovandia; species Aldrovandia affinis. The sequence goes on along the minus strand of JAINUG010000747.1, from coordinate 82 downwards.
CACCTACAATTGATACGAAGAGCAACGTTAGGCATACATTCTTCCATTTTTGTTTTAGAATTGTTAAACCTCCACATTGAGG
>JAINUG010000746.1:42500-63514 GCA_029706075.1 Aldrovandia affinis | reverse complement strand
GAGAGAATGAGGCAGAATATTCCAATAAACTTTCTGTGACAAATGGGAAAAACAGAAGAGTATAAAATAAAGAGATCTTTACTTACAGGGGCTGCGCCAGAATCATCATCTTTAGAGAGAGAGAGAGAGAGAGAGAGAGGAGGGAGGGGGAGAGGGAGAGAGAGAGAGAGAGAGAAATACAAAGGTCAAACTTGATGATTTGCAATCAGTGCATTGAAATAATCAATGAATCAGTCACTCAGTTAAGGCCGAAGGCTGGAGACATTTGGGGATTTTTTTCAGTTTTAAGCTCCTGCTGCGTCAGATATGCAGCAAGACGACAGACACAACACACAGAAACAAATAGCAAACATATCCTGCGTCAAAAAGACCGTCACTCATTCCTACAGCAATCTACAGGCCCAAACCATGAGCCCCCACGTGCCAAACCACCCCTTCAGCAGCACAGGAGTCCACATCAGACCATTAGAGACACGCATGCACGTCTCCAGCACAGAGACACACGTACGCACACAGACATAAGAGTCGTACTGCGACAGGCTAGCGACAAGCTGCCATCTGAGAGGGACAGCAGCGTTTGAGAGGGGGAGGGAGGGAGGGAGGAGGGAGGGGGAGGGAGGAGGAGGGAGGGAGGGAGGGAGGGAAGAGAGGGAGGGAGGGGGAGAGGGAGGGCGAGGGAGGGCGAGAGAGGGAGGGAGGGAGGCGAGAGAGGGAGGGAGGGAGGGCGAGAGAGGGAGGGAGGGGAGAGGGGGAGGGAGGGAGAGAGGAGGGAGGGGGGCGAGAGAGGGAGGGCGAGAGGGAGGGAGGAGGGGAGAGGGAGGGGAGAGGGAGGGAGGGAGGGCGAGAGAGGGAGGAGGGAGGGCGAGAGAGGGAGGAGGGCGAGAGAGGAGGAGGGAGGGCGAGAGAGGAGGAGGGAGGAGGAGAGAGAGGAGGAGGGAGGGAGGAGAGAGGGAGGGAGGGGGAGAGGGAGGGAGGGAGGGGAGAGGGAGGGAGGGAGGGGGAGAGGGAGGGAGGGGGAGAGGGAGGAGGGAGGAGAGAAGGAGGGGGAGGAGGGAGGAGGGGGGAGAGAGGGTGGGAGGGAGGGAGGGAGGGGGAGAGAGGGCGAGAGGGGGAGGGAGAGAGAGGAGGGGGAGAGAGAGAGGGAGGGGAGAGGGAGGGAGGAGGGAGGGAGGGAGGGAGGGAGGGAGGGGGGAGAGGGAGGGAGGGAGAGGGGGAGAGGGGGAGGGAGGGAGAGAGAGGGAGGGAGAGGAGGGAGGGAGAGAGGGGGAGAGAGGGAGGGAGAGAGGGGAGAGAGGGAGGGAGAGAGGGGAGAGAGGGGGAGGGAGGGAGGGGGAGAGAGGGAGGGAGGAGGGGGAGAGAGGGAGGGAGGAGGGGGAGAGAGGGAGGGAGGGGGAGAGGCTGATGTGTGCTCACCATCGGTGATCTCGTCGGGCTTCCTCCTCTTCTCAGATGAAGATGATGGACACGAGGATGATCACCTCCACCACGATGCCGAGGAAGGGCCACAGGGCGGCCAGGCGGCTGCGCACGCGCAGGTGGATCTTGTCCTGGGCGACGCCCAGCTCATTTTCTCCGTGACACACGTAGTATCCCGCGTCCTTCTCCATGTCCAGCGCGTCGATGAGCAGCGTGCTCTTCTCCGGCGTGCTCTTGATCACGTACTTGTCGTCGCGTTGGTGATCTCCTGCCGGGAACACCTTCTTATTCAGTTTTTTGTTTTTCTCTCTCTTCCAAATTAGTGGCCAATCACAGCCTCTATTTATTTAGATTCGCCCTCCCCACACGAGTCCACCGCTTGTCTCTAGGAGGCAAGCTAATTCTCAGAGGGCAGCGAACTCCGCTTCCTTCGAGACGGAATTCGCCCACACCCACGTTCTGGAGACTCCCTTACGTGCTTCACGGCGGACCCGAGCCGGCTCACCCTCCCCCCTCCTCCCCCTGGGGCGGACAGACAAACGCCCGCGCCCCCGATCGGGGCTGATGACCAGGGCCGGTCTGGTAGAGACGGGTTTAGAACCGTGTCCCTGACAGGCAGCGCACACTCATACAGGACCAGCCAAGATACGGTGCCTTTGACCACTACGCTATCCACCGCCCCCCCAACACATCCTTAAAGGGGAAACTCAACAGCGAGAGGACAAATAAACCCGTCCGCCCCATTGCCCGGCCCCCTCGCCTGCACAAGCCAATCACAGAACCTCCACTTCCTCTGGAGGGAGGAAGTAAAAATAAATAAAACCCATTTTTAAAAAGGCCAAAAACAAACAGATGAAGATGTTATTTTTAGATGATGTTGTGCTGGCAGACTGGCAGCGGAATTAAAGCACATTAGAGAACCTCTGACTCACTGTCCTATTTATACAGAACCCCCAGCACCCAGGAGTCACAGAGCAGCACCCAGGAGTCAGAGCAGCCCCCCCTGTCTCAGAGCCGTAGAGCAGCTGTTTGCTCCAGAGGTGCAGCCCAGCCTCCCAGCATGCCCGCAGGACTATGGATGGTAATGACTGATCGATGACTGATTAATCAAACCCCGTTAATAATTTGATCGATCAGCTGAACGATTATGCTGCACAGCACAGCGGAGTTATCCGATAGCACAAACTCTAGTGAGTGCAATAATTTTGCTTTGAAACAGTTAAAACCTTGTTGATTTTATCAAAACTTTTTTGTTATATTTTGTATAGCCTAACGCACACTCAAATGAACCTGAGATCTACTGTATCAGGCAGCAACCTTTCGCTAAAGCAGCTGATTTCATTAATCCCTTCAATAACACACCTGATTTCATTAATCAACTGCTCATCAAGATAATGAACATTTGAATCAGGTGTGTTAGTTTGGGCAGGAGCAAAAAGCCTGCACACCTGGTAGATCTCCAGGACTGAACTTGGGCACCCCTGGCCTAACGTTACCTCAGCCGACAATAGCGTGGTCTCTTGAATTCGCCTAACGCCTAATGCTACTTCTGAGTTTTTGGTGAAATATTTGTTTTGTTTTGTTTCAAAGTTGCCAAGCCTCCGCTGTCGGACAGCCCTTTTCATCTCAAAAGGAATATTGTTTTCATTGTTAGGCCTACTGAATGGTGTTTCATTTCCTTCATAATTCTTATTGTTTTCTGCTGTTAAAATAGGCCCGTGTCTCAAACGCTTGAGTGAAGCTTTGATTGAGGGGAAAAAACCCAAAAAAACTTGTAATTTGTATTCTCTGTCATACGCTACATTCTGCTGATTAATCGATGGGCGTCGGTCGCTCAGGGAAACCCAGGAAGATTGGCATCCCTCCCCGTTGGCAGGGAGACGGCGGCATCCCTCCCCGTTGGCATGGAGACGGCGGCGCCCTCCCGTTGGCATGGAGACGGCGGTACCTGCTCGACGTCGTCGGGGCCCAGCACGGCCCAGGACCAGTCGGTGGGCAGCGGGTAACCGTGGCTCTCGCACACCAGGATGCCCTTGTCCCCCTCGTTACCGTGCTCCTGCTTTTTATACGCGCTGACGTGAGGCACAGCTGCGGGGGGAATTTCATTTCATTTCATTTATCATCATTTTCATAAACACTTAATAATGCATAGCACTTGAGGAGCCAGTAAAGGTTCCAATTTCCCCCCTCTGGCTGATATCACTCCTCTTTCTGTTACATTCACTCCCTCAAAATGCTAAATCAGGTTAAAGTGACAAGGTTACAGTTTCCCAGGAGCCCAAAGCGCTTTGCTCACCTCAACCAGCACCAATGTGGGTGGATTAGGGTTAGGGTTAGGATTTATACAGCAGCGCTTTACATTTACATTTACAGCATTTAGCAGACGCTCTTATCCACAGCGACTTACAAGATGTGCATTAATACAAGGCAGGAACAATCATAGTTAATGCAAGAGATCAGTGCAGCAATACAGCGATAGACATCATTGTTGGCAACTGCGTACCATACCTGTAACACTGGGAAGGAAAAAAATTAGTGTTTAGTAATTATTATTATTATTTTAATTTTAAATTTTTAACTATGATTGTTCCTACCATGTATTAATGCACATCTTGTAAGTCGCTGTGGATAAGAGCGTCTGCTAAATGCTTAAAATGTAAAATGTAAAATGAGAAAAGGGGCGTGTCTTGGCCCTACAGAATGCAACGTGGGGAGCGGAGGAGAAGAGGATCAGCGCCCGTATGAAGATGGCGGCTCACTCAGCCATTCATCACACTCACTCAGGCTGAAACACACTCACTCAGCCATTCATCACACTCACTCAGCCATTCATCACACTCACTCAGGCTGAAACACACTCACTCAGCCATTCATCACACTCACTCAGGCTGAAACACACTCACTCAGCCATTCATCACACTCACTCAGCCATTCATCACACTCACTCAGGCTGAAACACACTCACTCAGCCATTCATCACACTCACTCAGCCATTCATCACACTCACTCAGGCTGAAACACACTCACTCAGCCATTCATCACACTCACTCAGCCATTCATCACACTCACTCAGCCATTCATCACACTCACTCAGCCATTCATCACACTCACTCAGCCATTCATCACACTCACTCAGCCATTCATCACACTCACTCAGCCATTCATCACACTCACTCAGCCACTCATCACACTCACTCAGCCACTCATCACACTCACTCAGCCATTCATCACACTCACTCAGCCACTCATCACACTCACTCAGCCACTCATCACACTCACTCAGCCACTCATCACACTCACTCAGGCTGAAACGCATCGTGGTCAGGGCTGCACATGAGCGCTACGCCACGACGCATTCGCCTCCTCAAACGCTCATCACGTACCAAGCAAGACGACAAACTTTTGAAACATACATGACTTTAAACGTTTGATCAGTCCATCACTGGTAAGTTAATTAAGTTAGTTAGTTAGTTAGTGATGGACTGAGGATTAACGTTTGAGGACGGGAATGCGTTGTGGCCCTGATGTCATCATCATCATCATCATCATCATCATCATCATCATCATCATTATTGTTGTTGTTGTGAGTTTGATCAGTCCATCACTGGATCATGGACTGAGATGCGTTGAGGACGGAATGCGTTGTGGCCCTGATGTCATCATTATTGTTGTTGTGAGTTCTGTTTGTGAGTGCGGGGATCAGTGCGTAAGGAGGGATGCTCTATTGGGAGTACGGGGGGATCAGTGCGTAAGGAGGGATCAGTGCGTAAGGAGGGATGCTCTATTGTAAGTACGGGGGATCAGTGCGTAAGGAGGGATCAGTGCGTAAGGAGGGATGCAGTGCGTGAGGAGGGATCAGTGCGTAAGGGGGATCAGTGCGTAAGGAGGGATGCTCTATTGGGAGTGCGGGGATCAGTGCGTAGGAGGATGCTCTATTGTGAGTGCGGGGGATCAGTGCGTAAGGAGGATGCTCAGTGCGTAAGGGGGATCAGTGCGTAAGGAGGATGCTCTATTGTGAGTGCGGGGATCAGTGCGTAAGGAGGGATCAGTGCGTAGGATGCTCTATTGAGGGGGGATCAGTGCGTAAGGAGGGATGCTCTATTGTGAGTGCGGGGGGATCAGTGCGTAAGGAGGGATCAGTGCGTAAGGAGGGATCAGTGCGTAGGAGGGATGCTCTATTGGGAGTGCGGGGGATCAGTGCGTAGGAGGGATCATGCTCTATTGGGAGTAGGGGGATCAGTGCGTAAGGAGGGATCAGTGCGTAAGGAGGGATGCTCTATTGGGAGTAGGGGGATCAGTGCGTAAGGAGGATCAGTGCGTAAGGAGGGATGCTCTATTGGGAGTAGGGGGATCAGTGCGTAAGGAGGGATCAGTGCGTAAGGAGGGATGCTCTATTGGGAGTACGGGGGATCAGTGCGTAAGGAGGGATGCTCTATTGTGAGTAGGGGGGATCAGTGCGTAAGGAGGGATGCTCTATTGTGAGTAGGGGGGAGGGATCAGTGCGTAAGGAGGGATCAGTGCGTAAGGAGGGATGCTCTATTGGGAGTGCGGGGGGGATCAGTGCGTAAGGAGGGATGCTCTATTGGGAGTGCGGGGGATCAGTGCGTAAGGAGGGATGCTCTATTGGGAGTGCGGGGGATCAGTGCGTAGGAGGAGTACTCATTGTGAGTAGGGGATCAGTGCGTAAGGAGGATGCTCTATTGTGAGTACGGGGGGGATCAGTGCGTAAGGAGGGATGCTCTATTGTGAGTACGGGGGGGATCAGTGCGTAAGGAGGGATGCTCTATTGGGAGTACGGGGGGGATCAGTGCGTAAGGAGGGATCAGTGCGTAAGGAGGATGCTCTATTGGGAGTGCGGGGGGATCAGTGCGTAGGAGGGGTGCGGGGGATCAGTGCGTAGGGAGGGATGCTCTATTGTGGGAGGGGGGATCAGTGCGTAAGGAGGGATGCTCTATTGGGAGTGCGGGGGATCAGTGCGTAGGAGGATGCTCTATTGGAGTAGGGGATCTGTGCGTAAGGAGGGATGCTCTATTGTGATCAGTGCGTAGGGGATGCTCTATGCGAGTACGGGGATCAGTGCGTAGGAGGGATGCTCTATTGGGAGTGCGGGGGGGATCAGTGCGTAAGGAGGGATGCTCTATTGGGAGTACGGGGGATCAGTGCGTAAGGAGGGATGCTCTATTGGGAGTAAGGGGGATCAGTGCGTAAGGAGGGGTGCTCTATTGGGAGTGCGGGGGATCAGTGCGTAAGGAGGGATGCTCTATTGGGAGTGGGGGGGATCAGTGCGTAAGGAGGGATGCTCACTCTTCACTGGGATGTTCTCTGAGAGCTCTCCTCCTTCGATGCGGAACACGCAGGCGTACAGGCCCCCCGACTTGCTGTCGATGTTCTCCAACCTGAGGAGGGAAACCAGGCCGAGCCAATCAGAGTGCAGCCACGGGATCGAGCCACGCCCTCGGGGGCGGGGCTTAGAGACAGGGGCAGGGCTTAGAGACGGGGCGGGGCTTAGAGACAGGGCGGGGCTTAGAGACAGGGGCAGGGCTTAGAGACAGGGGCAGGGCTTAGAGACAGGGGCAGGGCTTAGAGACAGGGGCAGGGCTTAGAGACAGGGGCGGGGCTTAGAGACGGGGCGGGGCTTAGAGACAGGGGAAAGGCTTAGAGACGGGGAAAGGTTTAGAGACGGGCGGGGCTTAGAGACGGGGAAAAGCTTAGAGACGGGGCAGGGCTTAGAGACGGGGCGGGGCTTAGCGCTGCTCACTTGTACTCTATGCTGATGGCGGGCCCGTCCTCTGAGGTCGACTCGATGGTCTTCCCGTTCTTGGTCCAGAAGTGTCCCAGCACCGCGGTCGTCGTGGTGATGTTGCAGTGGAGGACCGCTGAGGTCTGGTTGCTGACCACAGCAGGCTGGGCCACGATCACACCTACAGCCAATCAGCACACAGAACCACAGGGACCGGCCAATCAGCACACAGAACCACAGGGACCGGCCAATCAGCACACGCTGCTACGCTAACAGGCACAGAAGGGCTACAGAGCGTCTCAGGCAGAGGGGTCTTAAACGAGTCGGGTGTTTGAGGGCCGGCCCAGAAGCCTGCTCTGGAACAGGACTGTCCATACCCATACAATAACGATACCCATTCCAGGAATCATATACAATATTAAAAATGTGGCAACTTCCTGCCAGTGCCACATGATGTTAACCCCCTACGGCTGCCCTGCTCTGGGGGGAGAGACTACATTACATTTTAGGCCTTTAGCAGATGCTCTTACCCAGAGCGACTTACACAGTTCACATTTCTTTACAATCAATCCATTTATACAGCTGGATATTTACTGAAGCAATTCAGGTTAAGTACCTTTAGCTCAAGGGTACAACGGCAGTGCCCCCACCTGGGAATCGAACCTGCAACCTCTGAGTTACAAGCCCAGCTCCCTAACCATTGTGCGAACACTGCCGCAAACAGAGATCCCAAACCACACAGCGTTCCTGCTCTCTCTGCTCCCCAATTCACTTTCCATTCATCGTCAGCACAGCCATCACACGGAGAGCACTTACATCACTCTACACTTCTACAAAATAAGTCTTATTTCATTGTGATTTTAAGGTTGACTTTTTTGTTGCTTGTTTAACCGTTTCCAGGCCAGGTTTAAAACCCATTGACACAAGTGTGAGACGTTGACAATAAGAGGATTAATGTTGCATTAGAGGTGCTGCTGGGTTTTGATGTGGTGAAAGAAAGGCATCAGAATAAGAACAATGGAGGCGTCGGGCGTTGGTGGGACGGGAGACGCAACAGGAGGGGCTCACAACTCACGGAAGGAAATGTCGAAACGTGAGTTCTGACACCACGACCGGAGCCCGGCCGTCGAGCTTTGATCGCTCAGTTCCTCCCGGAGTGGAGGAGGGAGGAGGGAGGAGGGTGGAGGGAGGAGGGAGGAGGAGGGAGGAGGAGGAGGAGGGTGGAGGAGGGAGGAGGGGGAGGAGGGAGGAGGGAGGAGGGGGAGGAGGAGGAGGGTGGAGGGGGAGGGAGGACGCCATTGTGAGAACGTCTCATTCAGAGGGGCCAGGGTGTGAGGGTGTGAGGGTGTGTGTGAGAGAGTGAGAGAGTGTGTGTGTGTGTGTGTGTGTGTACATTTTACATTTTAAGCATTTAGCAGACGCTCTTATCCAGAGCGACTTACAAGATGTGCATTAATACATGGTATTACATGGTGTGTGTGTGTGTGTGAGTGTGTGAGTGAGTGTGAGTGTGTGTGTGAGTGAGAGTGTGTGAGTGTGAGTGTGTGAGTGTGTGTGTGTGTGAGTGTGTGTGAGTGAGTGTGTGAGAGTGTGTGAGTGTGTGTGTGTGTGTGTGTGTGTGTGTGTGTGAGAGTGTGTGAGTGTGTGAGGGGGGGGGAGGGGGGTTAAGAGACCCATTGAAACTCATCAGGGGTCTGTGTTCCTATCAGGGACGGAACTCTAACTGCCATGGTAACGGGTTAAAGGGTTAAAGGTCATTGGTCACGTCTAACGGGAGAGAACGAAAGCAGGACAACAGAGAGGAGGAGAGAGAACGTGACTGAATGAAGAAGAGAAATGAGAGCCTGTGTACGTTACTGACCACTTAAGGGCGCGGTCAACCGTGAGCCCCAATACGCAGGGCTGAGGCACACAACATCCAGCGGTCAGCTCAAACACACACACACACACACACACTGGGAGTTATGAAACGTGAAGCCCGCACGCTTTGTGGGGAACGGTGTGAACACAAAGCAGTGCGCCAACATCCTAGAATATTAATTACTACATTTCATATTTTCATTTCAAGTCAAAGGGAGGAAATCATTATTTGTTTTCCTCCAGAGCAACGACAGCGCACAATGGACCGGTTTGTTTGTTCTTCGGCGCCGAACACAGATGCATCCTGCGGCACACAAGCGGACCTCGATCAAAGCCGCCAGTCGACAGGAACACAAAGAGCCGTACACGCGGCCTTCTCACGCGGCGAGGGCCTAACGGACACGGAGCGGAGCGCCTTCGAGGGAGCGGAAGGAACGCACCGACACTAACAGACACGGAGCGGAGCGCCAGCGAGGAGCGGGAGCGGAGGAATGCACCGACACTAACAGACACGGGCGTAGCGGAGCGGAGGAACGCCCCTACACTAACAGACACGGAGCGCAGCGCCTTCGAGGAGGGGAGCGGAATGCACCGACACAACTGATAAGCCTTGATTAACACACTCGCTCTCGCATTCCACCGCCAGTTTGGAAATGTTCCACGTCTCTGTTCACGAGCGTGACCCAGAGCCGATGGTTTTGCAATCGTTTGCCTTCCCCTCCGATCTCGTCCGTCACGTACAAACACACACACACACACACACACACACACACACTGGGAGTTATGAAACGTGAAGCCCGCACGCTTTGTGGAGAACGGTGTGAACACAAAGCAGTACGCCAACATCCTAGAATATTAATTACTACATTTCATATTTTCATTTCAAGTCAAAGGGAGGAAATAATTATTTGTTTTCGTCCAGAGCAACCACAGCGCACAATGGACCGGTTTGTTTGTTCTTCGGCGCCGAACACAGATGCATCCTGTGGCACACAAGCGGACCTCGATCAAAGCCGTGAGGCGACAGGAACACAAAGAGCCGTACACGCGGCCTTCTCACGCGGCGAGGGCCTAACGGACACGGAGCGGAGCGCAGCGGGAGCGGAGGAACGCCCCTACACTAACAGACACGGAGCGCAGAGGAGCGGAGGAACGCACCGACACTAACAGACACGGAGCGCAGCGCCTTCGAGGGCAAGGGGAGCGGAGGAATGCACCGACACTAACAGACACGGAGCGTAGCGCCTTCGAGGAGCGGAGGAACGCCCCTACACTAACAGACACGGAGCGCAGCGCCTTCGAGGGAGCGGGGAGCGGAGGAATGCACCTACACAACTGATAAGCCTTGATTAACACACTCGCTCTCGCATTCCACCGCCAGTTTGGAAATGTTCCACGTCTCTGTTCACGAGCGTGACCCAGAGCCGATGGTTTTGCAATCGTTTGCCTTCCCCTCCGATCTCGTCCGTCACGTACACACACACACACACACGCGCACACACATGCACACGCCTTTCTTCTTTGAGACCAGAACTGTGTAGCAATGTCTGGACTTAACCAATTCACACGCGTGCAACTCAATTACCCAAAAATGATATTTAAAGATCTTTTAAACCTCGGTAAGAGCAACATTCGCTGTCCTCCTGAAGGAGACGAACAGGGGACCCTGGGTCGCCGCATTCCACCGTCGAAACGAGGACGGCACGCCCACAACGCCGACAACAAAGCCAACCGGCTCACCTGCAAATAACAACCTGTGGACACACCAGTGCAGATAAAACGGACTTAAGCACAGAACGCAGCTCCTGATTAATGTGCTTACTGTGGGCCACGTGGGAAAGGATTAGGCCAACAGCACGCCTCACTGCCAACAGAAGGGCAGAATGTGTTTATATAAGCCGAATGTGGGACGTGCCAAATTTGCGAAGGCTGTGGGCAGCCAAAGCGTTTGTAAATGTTCAACACAGTCGACCGTAAGAGCACAGCCCTTCAGCACAGCTGTAGTTAAGCGCTAAACTTATGACTAAAATGATCCTTTTCTGTGGCACTGGCTGCATCCTGTACGAAAGCACAGGTGTGCATGGTTCTGGAAACATTGTTCATTTTAAGGCAAAAATGGGAAAAACTTTTTAAAAAGCTCACTGTGCCAGGATGGATAGAGAGGGGGGATTCACACATGAAGGAACACAAAATGAAAATGGTGTTCCTGTGAAGGTGCTGGGACTGTGGGGTCACTCCTGTGCTTGGGAGAGAGGGGGAGCGAGCAGACTGGTCTTTAGCTTTCACCTGAACCAGGACGACTGTCCAATCAGCCGCTGTTTACCGATCGATTCAGCAGCAGTGGAGCGGAGAGCAAAGGTGAACACTGCTGCCCCTCCTCCAACCAGCACTGATCTTAAAGAGGACGCCATTGGCTACGGATCTTAAAGAGGACGCCATTGGCTACGGATCTTAAAGGGGAGGCCATTGGCTACGGATCTTAAAGAGGACGCCATTGGCTACGGATCTTAAAGGGGAGGCCATTGGCTACGGATCTTAAAGGGGACGCCATTGGCTACGGATCTTAAAGGGGACGCCATTGGCTACGGATCTTAAAGGGGACGCCATTGGCTACGGATCTTAAAGGGATGCCATGGCTACGGATCTTAAAGGGGAAGGGGACGCCTTGACGACAGATCTTAAAGGGGAAGGGGACGCCATGGCTACGGATCTTAAAGGGGAAGGGGACGCCATTGGCTACGGATCTTAAAGGGAACTTTTTAATCCTACATAGGGATGATTTCCTCTTCAGGCCACATGGTGTAAAATGTCCCATATTCACACGCCAGGACTCTAAAATCACTCAGATTAACTCATGCTCACATTTTCTCCAATGCGCTTTATGAAACACAATTCCTTTTGAAAGAGGTCATACATTCTTTACATTTATTGAAATATAGGGAGATCGGTGAAATCAGTGGTGCGCCAATTGCTGAAAGTGTGGACACCTGGTCACTAAAAATTTTAAAAACAACAGTTTGTGGGAAATTAAGAAAACAACCTCAATTGCTCAAGAGATTTGCCGTAGGAAAAAAATGGAGACTGTAACAGAGAGAGAGAGAGACAGAGAGAGAGAGATACAGAGAGAGAGAGAGAGAGAGACAGAGAGAGAGAGACAGAGAGAGAGAGAGAGAGAGACAGAGAGAGAGAGAGAGAGAGAGAGAGAGAGACAGAGAGACAGAGAGAGAGAGAGAGAGAGAGAGAGAGAGAGAGAGAGAGAGAGAGAGAGAGACAGAGAGAGAGAGAGAGAGAGAGAGAGAGAGAGAGAGAGAGAGAGAGACAGAGAGAGAGAGAGAGACAGAGAGAGAGAGAGAGAGAGAGAGAGAGAGAGAGAGAGAGAGAGAGAGAGAGAGAGAGAGAGAGAGAGAGAGAGAGACAGAGAGAGAGAGAGAGACAGAGAGAGAGAGAGAGAGAGAGAGAGAGAGAGAGAGAGAGAGAGACAGAGACAGAGAGAGACAGAGAGAGAGAGAGAGACAGAGAGAGAGAGACAGAGAGAGAGAGAGAGAGAGAGAGAGACAGAGAGAGAGAGAGAGAGACAGAGAGAGAGACAGAGAGACAGAGAGAGAGAGAGAGAGAGAGAGAGAGAGAGAGAGAGACAGAGACAGAGAGAGACAGAGAGAGAGAGACAGAGAGAGAGAGAGACAGAGAGAGAGAGAGAGAGAGAGAGATGGCTGTAAGCCATAGCCTCAGCTCTTAAAGAGTGCAAAGATGATGGCAGTGTGCTTGTTCCTTCGTGTCTTTGTTGGTCTGGGCCCCGTATGTACAAAGATTCTAAGAGCAGGAGTGCTGATCTAGGATCAGGTTTCCCCTGCCCATATCCTAACCATATCCATTATGAGCTAAAGGCCAAACTGATCCTAGATCAGCACTCCCACCTTAGAATCTTTGTACATGCGTACCGTTTCTCCCCCGACCCACCCAAGATAGTTTTTAGTTAAGAGCGACTAATCTTCGCTAACCTGGCTGGCCCCCAAAGTGCTGCTGCGTGTGCACGTGCTGCGCTGGGGGTTTCCGCAGGACGCTGCGCGTGGGGGGTCAAAGCGCACTGCAGATACCGCGCGGCCTTAACAGCGAGGGGGCAACTCCAGCCGGAGATAGGCTTGTCTGCTCGCTTTAAAAGCATTTGGAGCAGCGGGCAAATGGACAGACCAGCAGTGGGCCAGCTCGATCACGCGTTTCCCTTTCAGGAAAATTATAAATTATAATTCAACCCACTAAAAACATCCGCGCGCTTCACGGGTTTAAAACGCAGGGGACGGCCCCTCCCCCCATTTCAAACGCACCAACGGCAAACCCCTCGCCAGCCCCTAAACCTGCCCTCATTAGCCCCTAAACCTGCCCTCACCAGCCCCTAAACCTGCCCTCCTCAGCCCCTAAACCTGCCCTCCTCAGCCCCTAAACCTGCCCTCATTAGCCCCTAAACCTGCCCTCACCAGCCCCTAAACCTGCCCTCCTCAGCCCCTAAACCTGCCCTCATTAGCCCCTAAACCTGCCCTCACCAGCCCCTAAACCTGCCCTCATTAGCCCCTAAACCTGCCCTCATCAGCCCCTAAAACCTGCCCTCATTAGCCCCTAAACCTGCCCTCCTCAGCCCCTAAACCTGCCCTCATCAGCCCCTGAAACTGCCCTCATTAGCCCCTAAACCTGCCCTCATCAGCCCCTAAAACTGCCCTCATCAGCCCCTGAAACTGCCCTCATCAGCCCCTAAACCTGCCCTCATTAGCCCCTAAACCTGCCCTCATTAGCCCCTAAACCTGCCCTCATTAGCCCCTAAACCTGCCCTCATTAGCCCCTAAACCTGCCCTCATCAGCCCCTAAACCTGCCCTCATTAGCCCCTAAACCTGCCCTCATTAGCCCCTAAACCTGCCCTCATTAGCCCCTAAACCTGCCCTCATTAGCCCCTAAACCTGCCCTCCTCACAGCCCCTAAACCTGCCCTCGTCCCACACGGACGGGTGAGTCGGCGCAGCGGACGGGAGAGTACAGGACTCCGAACTGCTTTTGGCAAACAGAACCTCATGACGAAGCGATAGGGCCCACTCAACGACATCCGCGCGATCGTGACGCTGTTCTCACGTTTCTGAGATAGTCACGTGATTGGCACGTCACGCCTGTAGTATTACCACTTTTAATCCCATCATTGCCTCCGTGCTGAGCTCTACGGCGCAAACCTTTCATTATTTTAATGAGAGAGCCACATTCGCAAACGTCTGACTCTCCCGTCCTAAAGCAGAGAACTGGGCCCCGTATGTACAAAGATTCTAAGAGCAGGAGTGCTGATCTAGGATCAGGTTTCCCCTGTCCATATCCTAACCATATCCATTATGAGCTAAAAGGCCAAACTGATCCTAGATCAGCACTCCCACTCTTAGAATCTTTGTACATGCGTACCGTTTCTCCCCCGACCCACCCAAGATAGTTTTTTTAGTTAAGAGCGACTAATCTTCGCTAACCTGGCTGGCCCCCAAAGTGCTGCTGCGTGTGCACGTGCTGCGCTGGGGGTTTCCGCAGGACTCTGCGCGTGGGGGTCAAAGCGCACTGCAGATACCGCGCGGCCTTAACAGCGAGGGGGCAAACTCCAGCCGGAGATAGGCTTGTCTGCTCGCTTTAAAAGCATTTGGAGCAGCGGGCTAACGGACAGACCAGCAGTGGGCCAGCTCGATCACGCGTTTCCCTTTCAGGAAAATTATAAATTATAATTCAACCCACTAAAAACATCCGCGCGCTTCACGGGTTTAAAACGCAGGGGACGGCCCCTCCCCCCATTTCAAACGCACCAACGGCAAACCCTCGCCAGCCCCTAAACCTGCCCTCATTAGCCCCTAAACCTGCCCTCACCAGCCCCTAAACCTGCCCTCCTCAGCCCCTAAACCTGCCCTCATAAACCTGCCCTCATTAGCCCCTAAACCTGCCCTCACCAGCCCCTAAACCTGCCCTCCTCAGCCCCTAAACCTGCCCTCATTAGCCCCTAAACCTGCCCTCACCAGCCCCTAAACCTGCCCTCATTAGCCCCTAAACCTGCCCTCATCAGCCCCTAAACCTGCCCTCATTAGCCCCTAAACCTGCCCTCCTCAGCCCCTAAAACTGCCCTCATCAGCCCCTGAAACTGCCCTCATTAGCCCCTAAACCTGCCCTCATCAGCCCCTAAACCTGCCCTCATCAGCCCCTGAAACTGCCCTCATCAGCCCCTAAACCTGCCCCTCATTAGCCCCTAAACCTGCCCTCATTAGCCCCTAAACCTGCCCTCATTAGCCCCTAAACCTGCCCTCATTAGCCCCTAAACCTGCCCTCACCAGCCCCTAAACCCCTGCCCTCATTAGCCCCTAAACCTGCCCTCATTAGCCCCTAAACCTGCCCTCATTAGCCCCTAAACCTGCCCTCATCATAAACCTGCCCTCATCAGCCCCTGCCCCTAAACCTGCCCTCATTAGCCCCTAACCCTGCCCTCATTAGCCCCTAAACCTGCCCTCAAACCCTGCCCCTCCCTCATCAGCCCCTAAACCTGCCCTCATTAGCCCCTAAACCTGCCCTCCTCAGCCCCTAAACCTGCCCTCATCAGCCCCTAACCCTGCCCTCATTAGCCCCTAACCCTGCCCTCATTAGCCCCTAAACCTGCCCTCATTAGCCCCTAAACCTGCCCTCCTCAGCCCCTAAACCTGCCCTCATTAGCCCCTAAACCTGCCCTCCTCAGCCCCTAAACCTGCCCTCCTCAGCCCCTAAACCTGCCCTCCTCAGCCCCTAAACCTGCCCTCCTCAGCCCCTAAAACTGCCCTCCTCAGCCCCTAAAACTGCCCTCCTCAGCCCCTAAACCTGCCCTCCTCCCACACGGACGGGTGAGTCGGCGCAGCGGACGGGAGAGTACAGGACTCCGAACTGCTTTTGGCAAACAGAACCTCATGATGAAGCGATAGGGCCCACTCAACGACATCCGCGCGATCGTGACGCTGTTCTCACGTTTCTGAGATAGTCACGTGATTGGCACGTCACGCTGTAGTGTTACCACTTTTTAATCCCATCATTGCCTCCGTGCTGAGCTCTACGGCGCAAACCTTTCATTATTTTAATGAGAGAGCCACATTCGCAAACGTCTGACTCTCCCGTCCTAAAGCAGAGAACTGGGCCCGTATGTACAAAGATTCTAAGAGTGGGAGCGCTGATCTAGGGTCAGGTTTCCCCTGTCCATATCCTAACCATATCCATTATGAGCTAAAAGACTAAACTGATCCTAGATCAGCACTCCTGCTCTTAGAGTCTTTGTACATATGGGCTTAGAATCTTTAAAAGCACTAAATCATACGTGACGTGTTTCTCACTCAAATAAACTGCGTTAATCAATTATCTAAAAATTAAATCACCATTTTAGTGACGTGTTTGGTGCGACTTACAAGATGTGTTAATAAAAGAACAATCTAAGATATCTCCTAATCAATTATCTAAAAATTCAGATATAATTATATATAATTATATAATTTTGCCTCAGTCGCTATTAAATGAAGCTCCCTGCTCGTGAGCACACGGCTCGTCAGCTGGTGCAGAGGCAGCGCGTGCTGGGGAGAGCGGGGTTGCTGAGTCATGCGGGATTACTGAAGCGCAGTCTGGCCCCTGCTTGCCGACTGGTCAACTGCCACTGAAGTTTGGGAATTACTCGTTTTAAATTTCCTACGTGAAATTGTTTGGGGCGGATACTGTGAGCGTCACTGAAAGCTTAGGTCAGTCAGGAATTCTGGTAGCACTGGCGTTCATATTTTTGACTATTCTTCTGAACGCCGCGGTGAACCAGTCTGCTACGGTCCACCGATTTGATCGGTCGTCTCGTGGTCGAGGCGAGGCGTGCTCGCGGTTTGAGGTGTGAACGCCCCCGCAGTCTGATGGAATAAGCACAAAATAAAGGAGTTCATCAAAAAGGTATCGTCGTATACGTTGCCATCTTTACGAGGAACAGGAGCGTGTCACGAAACAAGTTTTAGCCCACCCAGAATTCCAGTCGGGGCTACGTGCCCGGTAAATCACGGGTAAAAATCATTTCCAGGGGACAAGATTCCCCAGTTTCCCGCAACAGTGACACTTTGTGACTTCGTGGCCACGTGGTGCTCTTTTTAAACAACTATGTGTGTGTAATAAAACGGACCGGTCTGTGCTGGGGGAGTCGGAAATTAAGACCCCGGCGAGGAACACTTTCACATTGTCTCAGAGAGGCCGGCAACTCGGCTAAATTGGGAAAGCAGTTTTTTTTAACGGACATTCCTGAAAACCACCAATAAAAATTACGTTTATCATATCAAGAATGGCAAATTCCTAAAGTTAGTCCAATTCCTGACATGAGAAACTCGACGATGAAGAATGTAAAAGCCGCTTGCCGCACAGGTTTGGCTCGTAAATACGAAAGCCGCCATCACGGGAACGCGTTTGGGAGTGTTGGGATAGCGCGCATACCAGCGGGTACTCTGGCGGGTCAGGCCGCAAAGGCCAGCGCCACTCCCGGCCTCTCCGCCTCCACGCGGGGGCCCAGCTCCGCAGACACGGTGTGGCGCAGCTGGACTTGTTGTTCTCCACGTCGAGAACACGACGCCTCCTCGGTCACTGATCTATCCCTGTGGCCCCCCCTGCAGGAGAGCTCCGCTCGCCTGGCTGCGCACGAACGCACGCGACGGCACTTAATTCCGCAGCTGATTTACGCAGAAAGTTGGCCTTGCTCGCGGGGCGAAAGAGCACACCATTTATCCAGTTCGACGAAGCGATTAACTTTATTTAGACGGCGTTTTACCTGGTACACGAAGTGCCACCCTCCGCGAATCAAAGCGCCACTATACAGAACAGAACAGAACAGTACAGGCATTTAGCCGGCGCTTTTATCCAGAGAAACTTTTCACGGTTTCCAAAGCGACTTACAAAGCGTCCAACGCTGTGCTCTACCCACTGAGCCACAGAGAACCACATGTACCATTTTTATACAGCTGGACATTTTACTGAAGCAGTTCAGGTTAAGTACCTTTAGCTCAAGGGCACAACTCCAGTGCCCCCACCCGGGAATCGAACCTGCAACCTCTGAGTTACAAGCCCAGCATGACACGTTCGATATTAAGTATCGCTAGTAGGTAACAATATATACGTTTCCCCCCCGGTCCGTGACAGCTGGGGGGGCACGTTGCCCTGTAACATTTGGCGCTGTCACACACGGGGTGCCAACATTCACACACTTTACGACATACCATACAAACGGCCCAGCAGTTGCTTAGCAGCAATGGACACTATACTATAGAGAACCTTTAAGAAGTAAAAAATCGAATTCATACTGACGTGCAGTATTCACGGAGGGAAATCTGGGGGATTATCACGGAATCTGACAGTTCGAGATCACCATAATTTAAAAATAATATTGTTTCAAACACGGCCATAGTTTTGACAGCAGAGTTAGCTCGCGAATGCAAAGTCTCATTCGCCGGCGTCAAACATAAGCGTTTGAGCTCGTAAAACGTTGAGTAACTCTCACGGATAACCTGGGCAGGTCCCCGTTATCTCGGTTCTGATGGGGGTGGGTTTAGAGAACAGGACCCACTAAAGTGGCGAATACAAATCAGCCATCGTCAGCTACAGGCTCGTACAGAACATTTAGCCAAATGCATTTAAATAGCTCCTTAACCCCCTCACAACAAACACTTCTCTGGCAAAGTAACATCAGATAGCTGGATAAGTAAAGCTAGTAAACTATTAGCCAGCGGGATAACTAACTAGGGTCCCAGTGACGTTGCCATCCCACGACTTGCGCGGATTGACCACCCAGCTCTGCGGAGTTAGCTAATGTTCAGATAGCCGGAGAATACACGCGCTTCTTACGAGTAGACCAGTTTAAACTCTCAATAACAACAATGTTCCCCATAACAGCAAACGTTAGCTGG
Organism: Aldrovandia affinis; assembly: GCA_029706075.1. Taxonomy (NCBI): domain Eukaryota; kingdom Metazoa; phylum Chordata; class Actinopteri; order Notacanthiformes; family Halosauridae; genus Aldrovandia; species Aldrovandia affinis. The sequence continues at coordinate 44,563 of JAINUG010000746.1, read as the reverse complement.
CCATTTGACATATTCACCAACTTCATAAGCAAAGCCAAACACAACAAAACAAAGTGAGCGCTTTCCGCCATTACACCGAGCGGAGCTGGGCGACTCATTTATCCAGTTAGACAACAGTGCACAGTTTGCGGAACACAGTTTGCGGAGATGTTGGGAGCACAAATCAGGTAACAGCGACTCGACTAGTCCAGCTAACGGCACAGCAGGCACTCTTCAGCTGAAGCTCGCGAGTTGAGCTCGCATTTTACCAAAAAAAACTTGAGTTAAGTTCCACTCGGTCGCTAAAAAAAAAAAAAAACCCCCACGCAGATCGTACCTCGCAAAGTCGGGTGAATGTTAGTGTAGAAAGTTCAGCTCCACGGTCACGGCTTACCTGCGTCGGCATGAACCCAGCAAAGGCACACCAGCAGCACAGCGATCCGCAGAAGCGCCATTTCCACGCTTTATCACAAAAGCTATGGACACAATTAATTTAATATACGCAGCTAGTTACACAATAATAACTATCTTTAGGAATGCAGCGAACCACACGCTAACGTTCCCCCGAAGCCGCCCAGGCTGTCTCACAGCGTCCACCCAGCTGCTCGTGCGTAGCTAAGCAGCTGACTTCAGCGCTGGGCGTTGCTATATATCTGGAGGCTCCGTACGCGCATGTACGGCGGAAGGACTACGTAACAGGGCGCCTCACGTAACGTGCGCGTGCGGCGGAAAGACTACGTAACAGGGCGCGCGGACGTGAGGCTCAAAGCACGAGAGCGCCGCCCGGGAAAAGCTGGAACAATGTAACACAATACTCAGCCGGGGAATTATCATAAACAACCGGGTAGAAAAGAAAGACAAAATAAAAAGTATTGTTTTGACTTTAACCTTTGTGCGTGGGAGGAGGAGGAAAGGACAGTGAATGATTTGCTGCCTTCGCATAATAGTCAATAAGTCAAGATGAATGTCTTCACTTCTCAGTAATCTATCACGCACACACGTCCTTCGGGGTCTGTGGCTCCCCGCAGCGGTGTGTAACCTCACATGTAAAAATAAAAAAACTGCTTATCCCCTGACCTTTTCACCCTGTGTTGCTTAATTTTACTCTCTCACACTCACACACACACACACACACACACACACACTCACACACACACTTCTCTCTCACACACACACACACACACACTCCAAAACACACAATCTCTCTCACACTCTCTCTCACACTCTCTCTCTCTCTCTCTCTCACTCACTTACACACACACACACACACTCTTTCTCTCTCTCACACTCACACTCACTCACACACTTTCACTGTCTCTCTCTCACACACACACACACACTCACACTCTTACACCCACACACTCTCTCTCATACACACTCAGTCACACACACTCTCTCTCTCTCTCTCTCTCTCACACACACACATTACACACACACACACACGCACTCTCACACACACACACACACACACACACACTCTCTCTCTCTCTCTCTCTCACACACACATTACATTACACACACACAATCTCTCTCCACACACACCCTCCTATACACTCTCTCTCACACACACACTCTCTCCTATACACACAATCTCTCTCACTCACACACACACACACACTCCTATACACACAATCTCTCTCTCACACTCTCTCTCTCTCTCTCACACACACACACACACCACATTGTACAAATTCATAACCACATGGCATTTCCACATTCCACAGAACAATGAGGAGAAATGCCTCTATCCATGCCGGAGTCTGTGTGCTGACTTACGGAGTAAGTACGAGTTTTACATGGGAGGACCCGGAGTGTTTTTATGCTTAAATACATTTGTTTAGTGACATTTTTTAAGCCTAGCCACCTTAAGTGCTCCTCTGCCCAGCCATGGTGGTGATTACAAAACTCCACCGTCCACAAGCGCCCCCAACCTTCACTCACTCACTCTCTCACACACACACACACACCCTCACTCTCTCTCACACACACACACACACACACACACAGTGGATTCCTCTTTTGTACATTCATAATTGTACATATGTTGTTACTCACACTCACCTTACTCCCTTCTTGGCCAGGTC
>JAINUG010000746.1:0-37500 GCA_029706075.1 Aldrovandia affinis | reverse complement strand
CAAGGCGTGCTCCAAGCCCCTCAGCGAACTGAAATGATGCATTGGGAGAGAAAGACGCTCCGCTCCCTAAAACGTGGATAAATTCCACGATGATTTCATTTCCACAACAACGTTTATTCTCCAGATTCCTGAGCGACTGATGTCAGGGCCGGAAGAATATGCTGTCAGGACAGCTGAGCACACTTCTGCTCACAGGACAGCTGAGCGCACTTCTGCTCACAGGACAGCTGAGCATTACTTCTGCTCACAGGACAGCTGAGCGTTACTTCTGCTCACAGGACAGCTGAGCGCACTGAGCGCTGCTCACAGGACAGCTGAGCTTCTGCACTTCTGCTCACAGGACAGCTGAGCGTTACTTCTGCTCACAGCTGAGCGCTACTTCTGCTCACAGGACAGCTGAGCGCACTTCTGCTCACAGGACAGCTGAGCGTTACTTCTGCTCACAACTGAGCGTTACTTCTGCTCACAGGACAGCTGAGCGTTACTTCTGTTCACAGGACAGCTGAGCGTTACTTCTGCTCACAGGACAGCTGAGCGTTACTTCTGCTCACAGGACAGCTGAGCGTTACTTCTGCTCACAGGACAGCTGAGCGTTACTTCTGCTCACAGGACAGCTGAGCGTTACTTCTGCTCACAGGACGGCTGACAGGACAGCTGAGCGTACTTCTGCTCACAGGACGGCTCGCTCAGTTAAAAGCACTTTGTTTTGCACGTGTCTCTGCGTAAGAGCTCCTGGGAAACGGATGTTATGCCACGCAATGTGATTTAATTCTTTCAACAGGCGCCACGTAAAAGCCTTTCTGCAATGTGTGGTAGTGGATGTGTGTGGTAGTGGATGTGTGGTGTGTGTGTGGTAGTGGATGTGTGTGTGTGTGTGTGGATGTGTGTGTGTGGTGTGTGTGTGTGGTAATGGATGTGGGTGGATGTGTGTGTGTGGATGTGTGTGGTGTGTGTGGTAATGGATGTGTGTGGTGTGTGTGGTGTGTGGTGTGTGAGTGGTGTGTGGTGTGTGTGGTGTGTGAGTGTGTGTGGGTGTGTGATGTGTGGTGTGTGTGTGTGAGTGTGTGGTGGATGTGTGTGTGTGTGTGGTGTGTGTGTGTGTGTGTGGTGTGTGTGTGTAGTGGATGTGTGTGTGTGTGTGTGGTAATGGATGTGTGGTGTGTGTGTGTGGTGTGTGTGGTGTGTGTGTGAGGTGTGAGTGTGTGTGGTGTGTGTGTGTGAGTGTGTGAGGTGTGTGTGGTGTGTGAGGTAATGGATGTGAGGTGTGTGGTGTGTGTGGGTGTGTGTGTGTGTGTGGTGTGTGGGTGTGTGAGGTGTGTGTGTGTGTGTGTGTGTGTGTGTGTGTGTGTGAGGTGTGTGTGGTGTGTGTGAGGTAATGGATGTGTGAGGTGTGTGTGTGGTGTGGTGTGTGTGTGTGTGTGTGTGGGTGTGTGAGGTGTGTGTGGAGGTGTGTGGTGTGTGTGTGTGTGTGTGGTGTGTGTGTGTGTGTGAGGTGTGTGTGGGTGTGTGTGGTAATGGATGTGTGTGTGTGGTGTGTGATGTGTGTGTGTGTGTGTGAGGTGTGTGTGGGTGTGGATGTGTGGAGGTGTGTGTGAGTGTGTGTGTGTGTGTGTGGTGTGTGTGTGGTGTGTGTGTGATGTGTGGTGTGTGTGTGATGTGTGGTGTGTGTGATGTGTGTGTGTGTGTGTGTGTGTGTGTGGTGTGTGTGTGTGTGTGGGTGTGTGAGATGTGTGGGGTGTGTGTGTGTGTGTGTGTGTGTGTGTGTGTGTGTGTGTGTGTGTGTGTGTGAGGTGTGTGTGGTGTGTGTGTGGTAATACCTGTGTGATGATGGCGTCGAGGCCGTTGGCGCCCCAGGCGTAGTCCATGGGGCTCGAGTGCAGCGCCCCCCTGTGGAAACAGAGCGGCTTCAGAGCAGACATCTCTCCCAACGCCTCATTACTCCTTTCTTTTTTCTCAAAGATTTTGTTTAAGATTTTTTTACCCCATTTTCTCCCAATTTAGAAGCCAATTACACCCTCTCTTTTTCATGTCAATCCCCCCCTCACATTGTGAGTTCGCTGCCGTAGCCCTGAGACCGGCAGTGACAAAGGTGATGTATCGCCTCCTCCGAGACGGCACTCGCCAAGCCGTCGACTGTAACTCCGGTACACAGAGCCACTCCTATACGCAGCAAGCTCATATTGGCTTCCTTCCCCCCTCCCCTCACTCACCAGGGCCCCGCCCCCACGTTGGGCATGGCCGCCGGCGCAATGATCCCATTCACCAGCTGCTGAATTATCCTGAACCGCCGTGTGAGAGAGAGAGAGAGAGAGAGAGAGAGAGAGAGAGAGAGAGAGAGAGAGAGAGAGAGAGAGAGAGAGAGAGAGAGAGAGAGAGAGAGAGAGAGAGAGAGAGAGAGAGAGAGAGAGAGAGAGAGAGAGAGAGAGAGAGAGAACTACCGCGGCAACAACCGTGGCAGGTAACGTTATCGGACGAGAAGAGAAGAAAAATATATATAATGTTACATGCAATCAGAAATTTCCATGACAGAACAATTTTACATTTACATTTACATTTTAGGCATTTAGCAGACGCTCTTATCCAGAGCGACTTACACAGTTTACATTTCTTTACATACAATCCATTTATACAGCTGGATATTTTACTGAAGCAATTCAGGTTAAGTACCTTTAGCTCAAGGGTACAACAGCAGTGCCCCACCTGGGAATTGAACCTGCAACCTCTCAGTTACAAGCCCAGCTCCTTCACCATTACACTAACACTGCCACCTCATAATTTTCAATTATGTTCAAAGTTTTTCCCATGACGCATGGGAGCCCTGAATATTTCTGTGTTTTTTATTTGTAAAGGACAGACATAGAGACTGCCAGACAGACACCACCGAGCGCTGATATACAGGGGGTGGAAGCACCAAACAATATATGAATATGAATGAACTAATAATGAGTTTGGGTCGCCCTTCGCCTTCAGAACAGCTTCAATCTCACATTCTTAGAATGACTGTTATACAAGTTTTGAATTTGATTCTTTGTGCGATATCGGACCGTTCTTCCAAGAAGGAAAAGCCTCCAGTTCTTTTGAGAGATGATTATATTATTATCTAACCCGCTTATTCCTGGTCAGGGTCGCGGGGGGGCTGGAGCCTATAACAACATGAATTGGGGCGAGAGGCAGGAATACATCCTGGACAGGTCACCAATCCATCACAGGGCACGCACACCATTCACTCACACACACACTCATACGGGCAATTTAGACTCCAATTAGCCTAACGTGCATGTCTTTGGACTGTGGGAAGAAACCGGAGTACCCGGAGGAAACCCACGCGGACACGGGGAGAACATGCAAACTCCACACAGAAAGGCCCCCGGCCTGGATTTAAATTAGCTGAGCGGCGACTCCAGAACTTCCCGTGGAGGTGAAACGGTGTTTAGATGGTTCTATGCCGGAGTGTGAGTGACAGAGCGCTGGGGGAGAGGAAGAGGAAGATGAGAAGAGGAGGAAGAGGAAGAGGATGATGAGGAAGAGGAAGATGAGGAAGAGGAATAGGAAGATGAGAAGAGGAGGAAGAGGATGATGAGGATGGGGAAGAGGAGGATGAGGAAGATGATGAAGATGATGAGGAAGATGAGGATGAGGAAGAGGAGGGCTCTCACCCCTCCAGCGTGGGAACGCCCTCGTGCCTGCCGGCCTGTTGCCGGGGCGCGTGCCGGCCGCGTGGTTGCCGGGGGGCGTAGTGTTGGCGGTACGCCTGCTCTCTCTCGCGCCTGTGCTCCGGAGGGAGGCTGAGGTCGAAGCTCTCGTTGAAGATGCCCAGAGCAAACTGGCTGTACCCAGGAGGGAGCGCCAACAACGCCTGCTCTGTGCTCTGGAGGAGAGGAGAGGACACACACACACACACACACACACACACACACACACACACACACACACACACACACACACACACACACACACACACACACACACACACACACACACACACACACACACACACACACACACACACACACACACACACACACATATACACACATATATACACACACACACACACACACACACACACACACATGACATTAACAAATGTAAAAGAAGATGAAGATGTGAGTTCAGGGCTGTCGGGCGGGGGCTGGCCTCTTAAAGGGGAGGTTCAGAGCGCTCTGTGGGGTTCAGAGCGCTGAACCCCCGGAGGACCGTCCTGGAGCTCACGAACCTCGAAGGGGGGGCGACTCTGCGTGCTGGTGGAGGGGGTCGGCGTAGACTCATCCTCAGCGCTGAAACACACACAATAAAGAGGAGTCAGGACCTACAGTCCCAAGACTCCATCCAGGGCCCTCGTCAGGAGCAGCCCTGCTGCAGAACCACACCGCCAACACGAGCGCGCAGACGTCACCGGGCCCCTCGTCAGGAGCAGCCCTGCTGCAGAACCACACCGCCAACACGAGCGCGCAGACGTCACCGGGCCCTCGTCAGGAGCAGCCCTGCTGCAGAACCACACCGCCAACATGAGCGCGCAGACGTCACCGGGCCACATCGGCCCATCGCCCATGTGTATATCGGGATCGGGATTCTGCCCATGAAATGATCGTTTTAATCGCATGGAGCGAGGGTAGGTGCTCTTGTTCTTTTGTGTGTGAGAATTCGATGTTCATAATACATACCATGTCTACATGGTTTTACATTTTTTAGTTATTTAAATTAATTAAGCTTCAAATTGACAATTATTTTCTTTGATTCTGAAATCAAGCAAGCTGTGCTAACTGGATAAGAGCGTCTGCCAAATGCCTGTAATGTAGTGTAACGTAACGTGTAGTGTAGTGTAATGTAGTGTAGTGTAGTGTAGTGTAGTGTAGTGTAACGTAGTGTAGTGTAGTGTAGTGTAATGTAACTATCCCTGGCAGCGCACACAACGTACTGGCAGTTTGTGCCGCAATTATCACCACTAGATGCTAAATTTATAGTGTCAGTCAGGCATAGGTTAATCATTCTTAATTAGGCACTTTCAATGTCTACTTTAAGGATTATTTACTCTCTTAAGGCCATGTTATGTCAGAAATGTCTATGCATGCCATGAACAGTGCATGTCCCATATTCACATCCCAGGAGTTTAATTCAGTCACATCAACTAATGCGCTTATTCTCTGTAAGGTGCTCTACAACACATGATTCCTGTAGAAAGAGGTTACCTTTTTTTTTTTTCTTTTTCTTTTTTAAAAAATTTGTTTCTGATTTTCTCCCATTTTTCTCCCAATTTGGTAGCCAATTAGACCCGCTATTTTTACGTCAATCCCCCTAGTAATGTGAGTTCGCTGCCGTAGTCCTGCGACCGGTAGTGACGGCGGAAGGACGCCGCTTACGAGACGGCACCCGCAGGCCGTCGACCATAACCCGGTACTACAGGGCCACTCTACGCAGCGAACGTCACGCCGGCTCCCTCCCCCCTCCTGGGGCGGACAGCCAATCGCCGCCCCTGGTGGCACTCCCGGCCAGAGCCGACACTTGGCGAGACGGGGAATTGAACCCCCGGTCTCCGTGGCCAGCGTCGGACGTTGTAACCACTGGACCACGCGGGAGGCCCAGAGGTTACCTTTTTTAACTGACTCAATTAACTCACCACAGTCACAGAAACTAAACAGTCTGTGGGCCATGAAGAGTTCGATGACAGCGATGAGACAAGCCTGCACCGCGTTCAAACAAAATCACGGTTTTCAACAACGCTAACTGCTCAGGAGATGGGCTGGATGAAGCAGCAGCACACACAGTGGAGTGTGGGGGCCCTTGCTCTGACACACATCTGAACCTCAAACACAAACGGCTAGGCTAGGCTAGGCTAGGCTAGGATCACACCGCCTGCTTAAGTTCACAACAGGACAGACGGTGTTGTTAATGTTTCTGTGTGGAGTGATTTTGGGCCCCCCCCCCGGGACGATACCTCTGGTGCTCCTGCAGCTCCTCGATGAACCCGGACAGACAGCGGGGGCAGGTGTAATCCTGCAGGGGACACGTTCAAAATGTCAGAAGCAGAAGCGCCACCGCACATACAGATCTACACCAGCCTTCACACCGCATGCTTTCATACACGCGCAGACTCACATGTAAACAAGACACACACACAGTCTCTCACTCTCACACACACACACACACACACACACACACACACACACACACACACACACACACACACACACACACACACACACACACACACACTCATCTGCTCAGCACTGTCCATCTGCAGTGTTTCTATATGTTCTTATCCTGTGCATTCCCCTGTACTGTAAACAAGTAAACAAGTAAACATAGACAAACAAACTTCACTTGAACTAAGTCCACACAGCTCTAAAATCATTTGTTGCTTCCAACGAGTTTTTGATTGGCAGCCCTGCATGCATGGATTTAAAAAAATGTAATAAATAATTAATTTGTGGTGTCATTTTCAAGATAAATCCACACATGTTGGAATTCTATCGAACTGAGCAAATTAAGGATTCGTGTTGTTGTTGAGTAGTTTTTCACGAAGGCAGAATCCAAATTTAGCCCAATCCCAAGAATAACAAAATACTTTTCTCAATTTCTAACGCTGGTCGTGGGAGTTCACACACAAGTCCGACATCAGATGAAAACTATTCCGACATTACACGTCAAACAGAAGCCATTAGAGCCGAGAGCTTCTCGGAGAACCGGTAATGATGACAGAGACAGCGCAGACACGGCGTGGCGGATCCAGAAGTAGACTCATATTTATTAAGTCAAATCTTTCGCGTCTGATTATCGCGTCACTTCACCAAAGGTGTTCCTCTAAACCAGGTGAGCCGCTGTACTGTCGCTCCGTTACTCGGGAACTGACCAGACAGCTACAGTATCGAGCGACCAATTCACTGACCAGCTTCAGGACGTTGCGTTGTCAAGACGCATCTGTATCCCAGAAACTCATTATACCCCACTTTTTTGGATAAAAACTTGCAACAGCTAACAATACATATCTTGATATTAGTTACAACAATCTAGGCTGACTGGCGTTTTATACGCTGAAGCAATGCACCGGCGTTAGCCAGTACACATTAGTAGTAGATAGTGTGTCGTGGGCATTATATTCTGCATTGATTGCTTTATTGCTACCTTTGAATTGTGGCTACAGATTTACCTACAGGGTCCTAGTTTAACTATGTGGTTGCTCCCAGCACCTGGAACTGTACTTCCCTCTAGGGTGGCTTTCAGCTAAACTGTTGTTGACTACGGTTAACACTTTGTTGTACGTCGCTCTGGATAAGAGCGTCTGCCAAATGCCTGTAATGTAATGTAATGGGTCGCCGCACACACAGAGAGACGCAATCTAGAGTAACCAGGGCGCAGTACTCTGCCAGCACAGTTCCGTCACGGCACTGGGTACGAGACAACAGTCCTGCATTTCATAGACCGAACGAGATTTTGAATATTTCTGGAGAGAACGGCAGCGGCTATGGGGAGCCCTGCTAACCTTGCTTAGCGCGCTGCCTGGTAGCATTGCGTTTAGCAGCGACCGGGGAGAGGATGAGGTCCCGTTCTGACGTCACGCTGCTTCGCGATTCGGCCCTAACGTACCGGGAGGCTGGGGCTGGTCTCGGCGGAGCACCGGTGGCAGAAAAACCGCCTGGGCCGTGGCGGAGCCTCCGCCATCTTCCGATTCATCTGCGCGACACGAGCCCGAGGTACGGGCGCCGGGAGAGACCAAACCTCACCCTCACGCACGTCGGGATATACGCAACGCCAAACGACAACAGCAGCCCAACTCTACATGTACATTTTTTACAGGGTTTTTTTTTGGGAGGGGGTTTAATCAATCGCACACTTCTGAAGAGGTTTTGAACTACAGTGGGTAACTATTCAATCCCTTTGACATTTTTCACATTTTATTTTCTAATTTAGTGGAATCAAAATTGATTTACTTGGGATTTCTTACAACTGATCAACATAAAATACCCTTTAATGTCAAATTCTGCCCAGGGGCGATTTAGTTACTCACGACCGCCGCCCCCGCCGGGGATAAGTGTTTCCATTATTTTGTCTACCTCCTGCATATATAATCATGGTGGTCGTTTTGGTATGGCTTGGCTTGGCTTCTAGGCAAATTGTACATTTTAAATCAATCTGAAATAGCCTACGTTTTGTCATTTTATGTGATTTTATCCGCTCCACAAAGGTAACTCAAAATCCTAACCATTACACTACACTGCCGCCCCAATAAATAATAATATATCTTAAATAATATAGTGGAATAACAAAAAATGTGATATAAAACACGCCATGCTAGGTCATTAGGCCTATCTATCTATCAAGGGTCCACATTCTGTGGCTACTATTATTTTCTGTATCATTACTCACATTTAAAATACTGTTTTCATCTTACGTCATTGTCATTTCGGCGGGAATATAGAGGCAGTTGACGGCCTCGCGCAGAGAAGGCAGTTGATGGCCTCGCGCAGAGCCGTTCGCCGGAGTCTCATTTCCACAGAAGGACGGACGGAGAAGACGGAGACGGAGACGGAGAAGAACTGAGACGAACACACATTTGTAAGTTGGTTATTTATAAGTTATATATATATGTTATTTATAAGTTAATTATTGAAATGCCCAACTAGAAGGTTAACTTTAACTGAATGAGACTAAGGTTTTCTGTCGCTCAGTTGTTGTTTCTTAAATTACTTACATTTAGGTATCTTAGTGCTAGCTTAGCAGAGTTCCATAGCTAGCTACCTAGTTAGCATTAAGCAACTTAACGTTATAATAAGTAACGTTAGATAGTCCAGATGTATAAGTATCTGGTTCAGTGGCGCTGCTAAATGCCACAGTGTATAGCTAGCGAATGTTAAGTTATATTTTATTTTTTAATAAAGAAAAACAGCCCGGATTGTTTTAGCATAGCATACGCCGTTATCCTGCGAGCTAACTAACATTTTGCGCATTTGTTTAACCGACAGTCAAAAGCGATTCAAAGAGAAAGCAGGATGAGTTCATCTGAAGAGGTAAGCATTATTTTATCTTCACAGATTACTCTAGCCGATCACTAACTTCGGCATTTGGATTAGTCCGATTAGTTTTGGCCTTGAAATCCTGTCTCAAAGCCATCAGTCGCAATTTCTTTTAACTTTTAAGTAAAATATGAATATTCATAAAATATTCATTCAGTCACTAGCTTTGATCATGTGCCCACATGTCTTGTAATTCAGATAAACGTTCATTCATTCAGTAAAAGTCTAAGTCCGCTGTGGCAAGCGCTTTATCGCCTGTGGTAGCAGGTCACTCGATTTAAAAAGGTATTCATCCACAAACTTGAGATTGTAAATTAAATATTCGTTTGTGTCCAAAACAGTTGTGTGCTAGAAAATAAAATAAAATACAACACTCTTTTGTCCCATTGACAAGCGCTTTAAAACAATGGCGGATGGGACCGTTTGACAGACAGGAGTGGCAGAAAATGTACGTTGATAATGACGCAGCTTATGAAGTATTAAAAGGTTGTGATGCTGCCAGCACAATATTGAAGCGATCTTCTTGGCTACAAGAACAACAGCGAAATGACACATTTGTGAATGAACAGTTTGCCTCTGTGCGCTTGCGCTGTACGCTTGTTATCCGGCGAACTGTTTTCACCAGAGCGACCCACAGCCTGCTGTTGCTAAGGAAACGGAAAACGTGACGACACCCCACGTGCATGGCGTGATGACGTCATGCACTATAACATTTATTGATGTTAACAGTCTAAGGAAGCTTCTGTGCTTCTCGTTCTTAGCTATACATTTATCATCTTTACATTTTACCAAATTTGAGTAGTAGCAACAAGAGAAACTATAAAATATTTCAAAAATAATTGTGTTTACGTTTATTATTTATTTATTTATTTATTTATATAGCGCCTTATCATACAAATGAATGCAACTCAAGGTGCTTTACAGCGTATACACACACATTGAATGCAAATAGACAACAAATATGCACACATTGAACATGAAGCAATTTACATAGTATGCACATTTATCAGTATCAATATTACATTTTAAATATTAAGTATTACGTATTTTCCAGAGGGAAGCAAAAAAAAACTGGTTCACCCGGGGCCAGAAAAGTGAGCTGCAAAAATTATTCCCTGACCTCTCTCAATGAGACGATCGAGCAAGCTCCTGGAAAATGCTGGTCTATTTGGTCAGAACATTTACAGAGCATTGGACATGGGCTAGATACATCATACAGCACTGGGCGTGGGCTAGATACAACATACAGAGACATGGGATACATAGGATATGGACCTGGGCTACGTGACATTTATTTAGAAATTCTTCAACCGGAAGTTAGTTATTGTGCCAAGCAACATTTTCCAGCTTCACTGAGCTATGTGGTGTGAGAAATGCGAATACAGTAAAGTTAATATTGCAAAACGATTTGTCGCTGGTACTCTATTTACATGAAACAAACTTGCAATAAACGGGATACATCAAGGTGGAGTACTCACCTCACAAATTTGTTGATTACGATTTATGTAGTAAAAACTGATGTTTGGAGCGGCTAGAAGAGGGGGAAGGGATCATTTTAAGGGTCCCACCATTGAGAAGTCTCTCCTTCTGTAAACTCTCAAAACATATGTTAGCTACCTAAGCTGTCTTCAATATTAGTCAACTTTCCAACAAAATGTCAGTCACTGCCATTTAAGACTGCCAATCGGAGGCTTTAAGAAATCTAAAATATTAAATTCGGGAGGCTGGGTTTCCATGCCCCGCCATATGGGGTCACGGCAAACGTTAAAAGAAAATACCTGCGAAATCACCTGGCGTAGAATCACTATAGTTTTTCTGTGTTAGCGTAAGGCTGTTATAGTGTATAGTGCACCTGTGGTACGCCCCTGTTCCAGGAGAACCTGGAGAAGCTCAGCGTGTACTTCTCTAAGACTGAGTGGACCCGCCTGCAGAAATGTGAGAAAGTGCGCTTCAAGAACATCAAGAGGAACCATCTGGCCATGCTGGCAATAGGTACAGCTCTTTATGTTACACCGTGCAACAGCATTGCCAGGTTTGATGGACATTTAGTAGCCCAATCAGCCAAAAGAACACCTTATGACATATATACATATATACACACACACCTATAATATATATGACTATTTTACAATATGGAATTATTCTTGTGCAAGTGTTGTATATTCACAGAGAGCGAAAAGTCTAAATGTGGACAATGGACAACCCTTCCCCCTCAGACCTGAAGGACCTGGTTAATATGCTAGTGCGATTATGCCATTCTTTGTGTCTTCTGTCCATGACCCATTGCACATGACTGAATAGTGGATGGCTAGTGCTGTCAGACGGCACATTTAACTGTTTAAGTAACATTTTCAAATACTGTCAAAACATCCAAGTAATATGTCAAAGATATGACGCCCCACACAAGGTCATATTTACTAGCACAACAACAACAACAACAACATTACAAGAAGCCCGACTAGGTGGGAAACATGCTGCACAGGGATGCAGAGCCACTTTGTGACACAATTTGTTACATGAACAGCATTTTTGGGGAAATGTTTATTTTCTATACTTCATTGAAATGCCACAAACATGAATATTGTTACACAGAAGTTGCCATAAAATAATTACATTGTAAATTATCTTCAACAAACTCCTTAATACTAAAACAATGCAAACTCGACTGCTGTATAGTTAAAGTAATTTTGATCAGAGGAAAATATTTCCCTCTTGCATTTATGACTGATATCAAGATTAGCAATGAATCTGAACTGGTATGAATATTCAGTTTGGCTAATTATTCTTTTAGAAGTCTTAAAATCAGATTTGTCTTTTAAACAGGAAGTTGTATGATGTTTTGTATACTGTCTATAAAGGCATTTGTAAAATTCCTAAATGCAGTTGACATGCACCAATCACATACTGTAGCAAGCTGTGAGCGTATTTCTGACCCATAATTCTCTCTGTTTCCCCGTTGTCTCAGGGCTTACCTCCACCACTCCAGCTTTCATGAAGCGAGGCAGGGCCAGGCGAGCGATGCTGTTGAGGACATGCCCTGCTGAGGACAGCGACTCTGAGGATGAGGAGTGGCGCCCTAGCATGGAGAGAAGGCCCCCTGGTACACAAAATATGCAGCACCACACACAGAGGAATAGCCATTAAATCAACAGGGCAATATCTGTCTTTCCATCTTAAAAGTGTAGCTGTATAAGTATAACAGCACTGATATAGAATCAGCTACAAACATATGCACAACTTCCCCTTTAGAACTTTGGCACCTGAGATTCTATGTAGCCAGCTAGCTTGCTGACCATAAAGATTTCTTCTGCAAATAGCTAGCCGGGGCCTCCTGGGTGGTCTAGTGGTTACAACGTTCGACGCTGGCCACTGCGACTGGGGTTCAATTCCACCGGCCATGTCAGAGTCGGCTCTGGTCGGGAGTGCCAATAGGGGGCGGCAGTTGGCTGTCCGCCCCAGTGAGGGGGGAGGGAAGCCGACATGAAGTTTGCTGCATATAGGAGTGGCTCTGGAGTATCAGAGTTATGGTCAACAGCTTGGCGAGTGCTGTCTCGGAGGAGACGATACTTTGCCCGTGTCACTGCCGGTCACAGGGCTACGGCAGTGAACTCACAATGCGAGGGGGGTATTGACATGAAGAAACAAAGGTGTAATTATTTCCTAAATGTTTCACGTGTTGGTGAAGATGCCCTCCGTATCAGCTGTGTACACAAGTCCACAGCACTCCTGACATGTTGCACATTAACAACACTGCATGTTTTCCCATGTAAAGCTTTTCTGCTTCTTCAGTGTCGAGGAACTTCAACGCCCCGTTCAGGAGAGCCAGTGAGAACCAGCCCCCCTCTGGGGCCTCAGAGAACAGTGCAGCAGGACAGGGAAGGAGTGAGACAGTTTCGCTGCCCGAAACACAGGCACAGCCACCAGCGTCCTCTGCATTGGGCAGCACACAGGTGAAGTCAGCTGCACTAGGGCTCATTTAGCACAGGTAGTTAAAGTGTAAGTGTAGACATATTGGTGGAGAAACCGAGATGGCAGCTGTAACAGATTACCTGGTAGGGCCGTGGTTTGAGACTCCTACTTATGGACACGTGTAACAATTGTGGTTTAAGAACGGTGTCCTCTTTCTTTGCCCGATGTGTTCTCATCTTTTAAAGTTCTGCTTCACGCAGTCAAACAAAGAAACAACATGGTAGCCACTTGCAATTCAGAAAGGTTAGTGTTGGAGGCGTCCTGGGGAGCACATCCATCGAAAGGACTGGTCCTTGGTCCAGTGAGGCCCAGAGTCGTGTGCAGGCTGGCTGGGAGTACATTTTACATTTTTACATTTTAAGCATTTAGCAGACGGTCTTATCCAGAGCGACTTACAAGATGTGCATTAATACAAGGTAAGAACAATCAAAGTTAGCGTACAAGATCAGTGCAGTAAAACGGCAAAAGACATCATTGCAGGCGTCTGCGTATCATACCTGTAACATTGGAGTCCCAGAACTGACCCATGCTGCAGCAATGGGACACACCTACAGATGTGATTGGACATACAAAAATATACAGAAGAAAGACATTTTCTATAAAACCATGAAATCACAGTTTCTATGTTACTTTGTCTGTACCTTTATACTTTCATGTAAAAGTAGAAATCCCCACAAACTGCAGTGTTAATTCTTCATACTAAAATACACTGTTAGAATGAGTGGAGATGCAGCAGTCGGAATCCTTTGCTCTCCATGACAATGACACAGATGGGTTTGGATGTGCTCATCATTGACTGCTCCTGATGGCCGTCTCAAGGTGATGGGTGATTCAACTATGTGTTGATTTAGTAGGCGTTCAGGCAGACTCCTGGTAGCTACTGAGGAGTGTGGTTAGCCGTGCTGTTATAGCTCAAGTCAATAATATTGTCAGTTATATTTATTGATATATTCTGTGTTCCTGCTCTTTCGCAGAGAGTGAAGAATGCTGGTGTTGGTGGTGTAGAAGAGGGAAAAGCTTTCCTGGATTCTGCCAGTGAGAAGCAGAGAGGATCCAAACCAGCAAACAGGGGTACAGGGGAGAGACTGCTGTGTGTTAGGGCTGTCACTGTCCTGCTCCATATTCAGATAAAACATGTAGATTCATTCCAGTAGTATTCTATTATGCGTTATCCTAATATTCCAGTAGTATTCTAATACACAGTTAACTGAAGCCTCATTTTATGTGCAGTTTAAAGTGATATCTGTGTGCTTTGACAAACCAGGTTATCTTTCCCATGCTAGAATTTATTTGTTAAAAGTGCAAAATATGACAAACATAACACCATCATAAACATAACATCTTAGCAGAGAACAGAGGCTACTCTAACAAATGTATCATGCATTATTGGTCATTTGAGTGGCCATTTGGTTAGCTGTGTGTGTGTGTGCGTGCGTGCGTGCGTGTGTGCGTGTGCGTGCGTGTGTGTGTGTGTGTGTGTGTGTGAAACAGGTTGAAGCACCTGCCTTGGTATTGTATGACTGGACAGTTGATGTGGGTGTGATCAGTTGTGTTGCTGTGGGACTGGATTGTTTCAGGATTACTGAAGAAAGAGCTGAACACCTATACTCGGGGGGACAACCTGCGCAGCAGACCTTCTGTGCGCTACACCGAGGAAGAGGAACCCAGAGATGAAGATTATCTCTGTGAGTCATGTGGAAGCAAAGGCAACCTTTATTTGATGAGGGGAAATGATCGAGCTCTTTGTGGATGTGAATTTTTCTTTTCTCTCTCTCCCCCCTTCTCTTTCCCTCCCTCCCTCTCTCTCCCCTCCTTCCCTTTCTCCCCTCTCTCCCCCTTTCTCCCCTCCCTCCCCCTCTCCCCTCTCCCCCTCCCCCTCCCTCTCTCCCTCCCCTTTCCCCTCCCTCCCTCCCTCCCCTCCCTCTCTCCCTCCCTCTCCCTCTCTCTCCCCTCCCTCCCTCCCTCCCTCCCTCCCTCTCCTCCCCCTCCCTCTCCCTCTCTCTCCCTCCCTCCCTCCCTCCCTCCCTCTCTCTCTCTCTCTCTCTCTCCCCTCCCTCCCCCTCCCTCCCTCTCTCCCCTCTCTCTCTCTCCTCTCCCTCTCTCCCCTCCCCCCCTCTCTCTCTCCCTCCCCCTCTCCTCTCCCCCTCCTCCTCCTCTCCTCCTCTCTCCTCCCTCCCTCCCTCCCTCCCTCCCTCCTCCCTCCCTCTCTCTCTCTCAGACTGTGAGGAGTGTGACTCCTTCTTCACTAATGAATGTGAGGTGCATGGCCCCCCCACCTTTATCTCAGACTCTCCTGCACCCTGGGGGCCTCCAGCAGGGCTCGGCTCACCCTGCCTCTCGGTTTGGAGGTCAGAGTCTCCGCATTCCCGGGGCAGGCCTGGGGGTGTTTAACCGGGACCAGAGGCTGCCCGTGGGGTGCACTTCGACCCTACGAGGAGAGCTGACCGATGAAGATGAGGCCATTGACAGCGGCTACTCCTGGATGGTGAGATGGAGCCGATTGCTGATTAGTGTGTGTGTGTGTGTGTGTGTGTGTGTGTGTGTGTGTGTGTGTTCATAGTGTAGAGGTGTAATACAGATACAGAGCAGTGTGTGTGTGTGTGCGTGTGTGTGTGTGTGTGTGTGTGTTCATAGTGTAGAGGTATGATTCAGATACAGAGCAGTGTGTGTGTGTTCATAGTGTAGAGCTGTAATACAGGTACAGAGCAGTGTGTGTGTGTGTGTGTGTGTGTGTGTGTGTGTGTGTGTGTGTGTGTGTGTGTGTGTGTGTGTGTGTGTGTGTTCATAGTGTCTACAGACTCAGGTCCCTACAGTGAAAAGTGAGTATTTTGACTGGGCACATTGTTGGCCTGTCCAGTTCTCTGAACTCTACTTCGGTATGCTCACTGCCCCGTGGATGACAATTGATAGCCAAACAAGAGCTCTAACTCATATCTTTCAACTCTATGAATTTTCTTCATTTTTCCAGGGAAATGGTGTAATAATGAATCTGTATTGTACACAGTGGTCCCTAACTTTGGTCCTGGGGACCCACTGTGTGTGCTGGTTTTGTTACAGCCAGTCTCTTTCTCAGTTCAGGTTGTGGAAAACGTGTGCAGAGTTACCATTATCTTTCCTTAAACTTATTTCAACACAATGCAGTCTTGGTTCGTTGCCGTTTGCTGTCATTGAACTCTTCATTTTCCACAAACGGTTTAGTTTCAGTGACCAGGTGTCCACACTTTCAGCAATTAGGCCCCACTGATTTCACCTCCCAGTCTATAATTTAATAATCTTTCTAAAAAAGGTAACCAATTAACAGCTAGTTATAATTCAGTGTTGGCAATTATGGTTGGAACAAAACCCAGCACACACTGTGGGTCCCCAGGACCGAGGTTAAGAGCCACTGTTGTACAGGGCAGTGTTAACCTCTTCCTGTCAGCCCCCTAGTGTTATTCCACCACCGCCTGAGAACTAGCATAATTCACAATTCATAAATATTATTCATTGGAATTATTAACATTTTTAGTTTGCTTGCCAGAGGCAAATTACGTTACTATGGTAACAGAACTCTGTCAGCATCCTATGCCTTATACTCACTAACGAGATATCTAAAGTTACCAAGGTAATATGTCAATATATGTAGCTGGAAAACTACTTTACTGTCTGAATTTTATGAAAAAACTACTTCCAGAATGTATAGTCTTAGGCTAAGTAATTATACATATGCTAAGGTTTCCTTCAAACTCCAGTAACTTTAGTTTACAAAATTAGCTAGCTGCTAAGTTAGCTAGCAAATTAACTTTAGCTAAACATATTGCTAGCACAAGCTAAGAACTATTAAGCACTCCTAACATTAATGTTGCTGCCTAAATTGAACAAACCAGCTCTACTGACTACTATTTCTTGTCCTAAGTATTGTGTGTTAGTGTACAGCGTGTTAACACTGCTGTGTTATTAGATCTACAGGAGCAAGCGCTGTGTTGACTACATTGATGCACGGAGAGAAACACACTCCAACTGGATGAGGTTAGTAGTCGCGTCTAGAGAAAGCACTGCATCTTTGCATTATTTTGTCTCTCTGTCTCTCTTCTATCATTCTCCCTCTCCATTTACACTGCCTCTGTTCATCTTTGGTGTGACGTAAGGCCTGGGTACCCCATCCAATCCCCACGGGACGTGTCGGGTTTGGGGCAGGCCAGGCCGGGCTGAATTATTATTATTATTCAGGGTTTGCCCGGGCATTTTTGAGGGCTTCTGTAACGGATTTGGTTCTGCCTGCAGCAAGTTTCAAACCGAGGATCTCAATGCGACAAGAGAGCGATTTAGCCTGGGCTGAGCTAAAGACTCAAGTCTCTTAAGTCTGGGAACTAATCACACTCTTATCGACGTAACAACAAAACTGTGTTATTTAACCCAAATCTGCATTTTCACATGATTTCAGACCATTAACAATACATATTTATGTAAGGGGTAAAAGTACACTTTATCTGAAACAGGCCTTCCAGACCAAATCTGACTCCCAAAATGCTAGCTAACACAGTTCTATGTAAACTGATGGGACGGTTAATGCAAACTCACTCTCTTTCAAGCTAACGTTAGCTAGCCTTAATGTTTCTGAATGCTGCCACCGACTCCCTGTCAGGCAGCACCACTGTCAACCATCACTCTGAAGCTAGCTGCTACAGAGATAAAATAAGTTGATAAAGTATCACTTGCTAGCTAGCTCGGTTCATGGAATGAAGGAATAAACGTGGCACAGAACCATTTCACTTGTCACTGGCTAATGTGTATAACCTAAATCGAGACAGACGAGAGCAGGGAGACTCGAGGGGAGAGAGAGAGATGCGGGGCGCGCGCTCAGAGCCTGGCAAGCGAGGCTAGTGGCAAATTGTGTTTGTAGACACTTGAATAAAGCCTATTTTTTACCTGAAAAGGAGTTCTCTGTCTCTGTCTTTCCCTCTCTCTCTGCCTGTCTGTCTCTCTCTCTCTCAGATATGTGAACTGTGCACGTAATGAAGAGGAGCAGAACCTTGTGGCGCTCCAGTACAGAGGCTCCATTCTGTATCGCTGCTTTAAGCCCATTCTCCCAGGCCGCGAGCTGCTGGTGTGGTACGGAGAGGAGTACGTCAAAGACCTGGGCATCACCTTTGACTACCTGTGGAGCAACAAGTGCTCTGCTAAAGGTGCCTGCATGTGTCTCTACTGGTTAACCCTTAACACTGGCAGCATGCCCTTTTCAAAGGTTCATTACTCTGCCATCCTCAAACTGCCAAGTGCCGTCAGAAGGACAGTTTTTCAGTTCAGTCAATTCTGTTTCATTTTGTAAAGTAGCATCCTGTCTTTTTGTAAATTGTCCTATTTTACAGGACAATGCCTCTGGCATCCGTATTGCTAGTTACAGTTATGAATACATACATTTTTCAGTATATTTGGGCCCAATGGGAATCGAACCCACAACCTAATTTTCATTGAAGTAAGCTGGAAAAATCTAAGGTGCTCAAAACAAACCAAATGTCAAAAAAGAACGGTCCCCTTATGGAGTCTGTTATCTCTGTCCTGATCTCTGTCTCTCTGTCTCTCTCTGACATCATTCTCTCTTTCCTCCACCAGGGGGCGAGAGGGTATCATCTGAGTTCTTCTCCTGTACTCAGTGTCCGCTTTCCTACACAGCAGAGGTTTACCTGCACAAGCACATCAAGAGATCTCACCCTGACGAATATGTGAGACTGCTCAGAGCTGGATCAGTCACTTCACAGACACTCCAGCCTTCCAGCAGCTCCCCTCATATTCTCCCCAATACAGTGCAGCTCCCCCAGTGTGGGAAGAGTTTCAGTACAGATGGAACTCTTAAACAGCACCAGCGGACTCACACAGGGGAGGCCATACCACTGTGCACAGTGTGGGAAGAGTTTCAGTACAGATGGAACTCTTAAACTACACCAGCGATCTCACACAGGGGAGAGGCCGTACCACTGTGCACACTGTGGGAAGAGTTTCAGTAGAGATTATACTCTTAAAGAACACCAGCGAACTCACACAGGGGAGAGGCTGTACCACTGTGCACAGTGTGGGAAGAGTTTCAATCAAGATGCACATCTTAAACAACACCAGCGAACTCATACAGGGGAGAGGCCGTACCACTGTGCACAGTGTGGGAAGAGTTTCAGTAAGTCAGGTGACCTAAAGAGACACCAGCGATCTCACACAGGGGAGAGGCCGTACCACTGTGCACAGTGTGGGAAGCGTTTCAGTCACTCAGGTGACCTAAAGAAACACCAGCGAACTCACACAGGGGAGAGGCCGTACCACTGTGCACAGTGTGGGAAGAGTTTCAGTCACTCAGGTCACCTAAAGGAACACCAGCGAACTCACACAGGGGAGAGGCCGTACCACTGTGCACAGTGTGGGAAGAGTTTCAGTAGAGATGGAACTCTTAAAGAACACCAGCGAACTCACAGGGAGAGGCCGTACCACTGTGCACAGTGTGGGAAGAGTTTCAGTCAGTCAGCTGACCTAAAGATACACCAGCGAACTCACACAGGGGAGAGGCCGTACCACTGTGCACAGTGTGGGAAGAGTTTCAGTAGAGATGGAACTCTTAAAGAACACCAGCGAACTCACACAGGGGAGAGGCCGTACCACTGTGCACAGTGTGGGAAGAGTTTCAGTGACTCAGGTAACCTAAAGAAACACCAGCGGACTCACACAGGGGAGAGGCCGTACCACTGTGCACAGTGTGGGAAGAGTTTCAGTCAGTCAGGTGAACTAAAGAGTCACCAGCGATCTCACACAAAGTAGAGACTGAATCAAACACGTTTCACCCTGGACATGGGTCGTGTGTGTGTGTGTGTGTGTGTGTGTGTGTGTGTGTGTGTGCACATGTTAAATCAGTTTGCATATGTTCCTGTTAATTTCTTTGTTTTACTGTTGAGTTTGTTTATTTTTCATTTTAAATTTAAATAAGCATTCTATTCTATTGTATTAAATATTGTTTTACTTAATTGTTTAATGTTAATTAATTTAACTAATGTCGTGTTTTTGTAAATACAGGGCTTTTTCTTTCCCCCATGATGGCTGTATTCTCTCCAGGGAATAGGTGAAGACGAGGCAGCGTGTGAGTGTTGGTGATGTGCAGGCCTGTGTTTTACCACCTGTTTATTTGGATAACAGGATAAATTCTGTTTATTTGTATAAACAAGTATACTTTAATAAGTATATTGTCACAAAGCAGCTTTATAGAGTATGGAGCCTTAAACCCCTCGAAGAGCTCTCCAAGGGCAACAGTGGCAAGGACAAACTCCCTGAAGGGCACAGGAAGGGAGAAACCTTAAGAGGAAGCACTCTGGGGGGAGCCAACCCTCTTCTGGCACCAAAAAGATGAAGAGAATAAACGGGGGCAACTTATGCATCAGTCGACTGGCAATGATTGAGTGTAAGAAGTAGGAAATGCTAACACTAGATATAGTCACATGTAGTGGACTCAGGGGCGTAGCACACAATTCTGGGCCCTATACATATGCAGTCTTGTGGGCCCCCTTCCCCTCTTGATCCATGACTCTCACGCAACTTTAGAATTTTTTTAATTGAATCAACAACTATACACATGAATCTGTAGTGGTTATTAGGGTAATCGCTAATGAACTGATTATACCACATTTAAACAAATAATAAATAAAAATAATTTTAAATCTCACAATTCAGCCCTCCTTTCTCAAGGGCTCCGCCTAGTAAGTAAGTAAGTAAGTAAGACTTTATTTATATAGCACCTTTCATACAAGAATTGCAGTTCAAAGTGCTTTACACAGAATGCATAATCAGAGAAGATTAAAATATATATAGTGCAAGATCAATTTAGTAGTGCAAGTCAGAGTTAATCAAAAGCTTTGGTAAAAGATAGGTTTTAAGTTGTCTTTTGAAAATGTCTAGTGTGTTGGCTTCCTGATATTTATGGGTAATGTGTTCCATAATTTTGGGGCGTAGTTGACAAAGGCCGCATCACCAACCTTCTTATGACAGTTTCTGGTGATCTCTAATAGACCTGCATCTGATGATCTCAGTGTTCTAGCTGGTGTGTAATTTGTAAGAGATTTAGCTATGTAGTTAGGTCCTTGTCCATTTAGAGCTTTGTAAGTGAGAAGGAGGACCTTAAAGTCTATTCTAAAGGTTACAGGAAGCCAGTGTAGAGCAGCTAGGACAGGACTAATGTGTTCTCCCTTTTAGTTTTGGTTAATAATCTAGCTGCAGAGTTTTGAATGAGCTGGAGTCTTTCAATGGTTTTCTTGGAAGACCAGTGAAGAGTGAGTTACAGTAGTCTAACCGGCTAGATATGAAAGCATGAATTAGCTTCTCAGCATCGTTTTGATTTATAAATGGTCGTACCTTTGCTATATTTCTGAGGTGAAAAAATGATGTTTTAGTCACTTTATTTATATGGGAGTTGAAATTCAGTTCTGAGTCTAGGATGACACCAAGGCTTGTGACCTCAGATTTGATCCAGGGGTTAATCCTCCCAAGTTTTTAATTAGCATTTCTCTTTTTGTTTTGGGGCCGATAAGTAGAATTTCAGTTTTATCCTCATTTAATCTCAGGAAGTTATTGCTCATCCATTTATTTATTGCTAATAGGCAGTTGGTAATGGAGTTTATAGCTGCCGTATCATTTGGTTCTGGATATATACAATTGTGTATCATCCGCATAGCTGTGGAAACCTACATTTTGTTCCCTGATGATGTCACCCAGTGGTAGCATGTAAAGGGAGAAAAGCAAAGGACCTAGGCAGCTCCCTTGTGCAACCCCATAGCAGTTGTCGTATTTCTCAGACATATAGCCTCCCAAGCTATTATAGAATTTCCTTCCTCTGATGTATGTTTTGAGCCAGTTCAAAACACAGTCAGAGAAACCAACATATACTTTTCGAGAGACGATTTATTAGAATATCATGATCAATAGTGTCGAATGCTGCACTGAGATCTAACAGAACGAGGATAGACACCTTGTTCTCATCAGAGTTTAGTCTGAGGTCGCTAATTATTTTGGTAAGAGCAGTTTCAGTGCTGTGAAATTTTCTGAAGCCTGACTGATATTCTTCTAGTATGTTGTTTTCTTTGAGAAAGGAATTTATTTGAACTGAAACTATCTTTTCAAGTACTTTACTAATGAATGGAAGGTTGGATATCGGTCTATAGTTTGCCAGAACATTACTATCTAAGTTGGATTTCTTTAATAAGGGTTTCACAACTGCTGTTTTAAAGGTATCAGGAAGATACCAGTTCTAAGGGATGTATTTATGATGTCCAGGACAGGGCTTGAGACACTATTAAACACCCGTTTAAAAATGCTGTAGGTACAGGATCAATGTCTGAAGTGGAGGAGTTACAATCGGAGACAGTTTTACAAAGTTCACTTAATGTGATACATGTGAAACTTCCCATGGTTGCATTGCACACTTTGCTGGAATCAGCTTTATTTCTATCAGGGGTAATACTGGCTCTGATTGAAGTTATTTTGTTGTTGAAAAACAGTGCAAGTTCTTCACACTTAACTGTTGAGGACTGTGGAGGGGTGGGGGCAGTGTTGAGCAGTTGATCAATAGTGAGAAACAGAACTCTGGAATTTCAGCGTTATCTGTGATAATTTTTGAGAAGTAATCCTTCCTTGCTAGGCGGATGGTTTTGTTATAGGCAGTTAACGCATCTTTGTAGATATTACAATGGATTACTGTTTTTGTTTTCCTCCATTTTCTCTCAGTTGCACGACATTTCCTTTTGCCTCGCTGACAACATTATGATTTAGCCAGGGGAGGCTCTGGCTATCGACTTCTTTTGGTTTTCAGCGGGGCAACATAGTTTAACACAGATGACAGTGCATCGTTGAGATTTTCTACCATTTCATTTAGAGAGCTGTCATGACTGTGTGGCTCATATAGTCTAATGAGATCAGAGTACTTTGATTTAGCTTTGTCATCTAGGAGCCTCTTTTGGACTATAACTTCTTTTTTTGTTCTGGTTAAGGTTATCTCAGTGTCAAAGAATATACAGTGATGGTCTGAGAGAGGTAATTCTGTTATTGAGACATTATTGATGTTTAGCCCAGTAGTTATTACTAAGTCTAATGTGTTACCGTGCCGGTGAGTTGGTTCAGTTATATGTTGCGTTAGATCAAAGCTGTCCAGTGTATTTATAAGTTCTATAGTTTTGGAGTCTGATTTTTTATTGAAGTGTATATTCAGATCTCCATTTAGGATTACTTTATCGTATCTGGTCACACATAGAGAGATCAGCTCAGAGAACTCCTGTATGAATATTGGTGAGTATTTAGGTGGGCGGTATATTGTAACTAATATTGTTGATTCGGTTTTGAGCTCAATGGCAAGGTATTCCATTGACATGAATTCACCTAGTTCAGTGATTCTAAACATAAGTTTTGAAGAGAAAATAGCTGCAACTCCTGGCAACTAGTGGCCACCTGTTAACTACACAGAGAGGAATGTGGCACGCACAGACAAAACACTCCATTTAAATTGTGCTGTTATGTCTGAGTCAACACACTGTACAATTACTGTGATACTTTTACGATGGTTAAATTAGGTTTGCTAGGAGTATCAAGCTTAAGCGAACATTATTTGCTTCATGTTTATTTAGGTATTTATCATTCGCAAGACATAAGACAAAGCTAAAAAATGACATCTTAGTTTTAAGGCTTACTGTATTGCATAATAAAAGACAATTGAACAAGACATCACTAGTCATGTTTTCTTTGCAGAACCAAGAAAAATATGCTAGCCTATACATTGCAGTCTGTACCATTTCAGTCCTTTTAATGTGTCTTAGGATCCAAAACCACAGTGTAGTGGTTCAAAAGCATGTAGGCCTAAAAGCAAAATAATTAAAACTTTATAAAGCTGAAAAGCTGACACGATGTTTGAGTTTATTCCAATGCCCATTGATGGGTCTTCTTGTTGGCAAAGTCATTGATGAGATCTTTAAAGTCCAATTCCTTTGCTAACTGGCTTTCAATGGAGAGAAGTGAAAAACCCTCTCTGAATCCTGCTGTCATCTCTAACTACCGACCTGTCTCTCTCCTCCCATTTCTCTCCAAAACGTTAGAGCGGGCTGTCTATAATCAACTGTCTGCTCATCTTTCACAGAACGACCTGCTTGATCCTAACCAATCTGGGTTTAGAGCAGGCCACTCCACAGAGACTGCTCTCCTTGCGGTCACTGAGGCTCTTCACGCGCTAAGTCCCGATCCCTTAGCTCCGTCCTCCTCCTCCTCGACCTGTCGGCGGCATTCGACACCATGGACCACCGGATCCTGCTCTCATCTCTCGTCGAGATGGGAATCTCTGGATCTGTGTTGACATGGTTTGAGTCCTACCTGGCTGACCGGTCCTACCAGGTGGCCTGGAGAGGATCCCTCTCCTCTCCCCGCACCCTCTCTATCGGTGTCCCGCAGGGCTCGGTGCTAGGCCCTGTCCTATTTTCTCTGTACACCAAGTCACTTGGCTCTGTTATTTCTGCTCATGGTTTTTCCTACCACTGTTATGCTGATGACACTCAACTCTTTCTCTCCTTCCCCCCATCTGATACCCAGGTCCCGGCATGGATCTCTGCATGCCTGGCTGACATCTCCGCATGGATGTCCACCCACCACCTGAAGCTGAACCTGGGGAAGACAGAGCTGCTCTTCCTCCCAGCGAAGGGCTCCCCGATGATTGATGCGTCAATCACCGTGGAAGGCTCCATCGTGTCTCCGTCCCAGTCTGCCAGGAGTCTTGGGGTAACCCTGGACAACCAGCTGTGCTTCTCGAGCCATATTGCAGCGATCACTTGGACCTGCCGTTTCTCTCTCCATAACATCCGGAGGATCCGACCGTTCCTCACCCAAGAGGCCACTCAACTCCTGGTCCAGGCCCTGGTGATCTCACGTCTGGACTACTGCAATTCCTTGCTGGCAGGCCTCCCGGCCTGTGCCATCAAGCCACTGCAACTAGTCCAGAACGCTGCTGCTCGCCTGGTGTTCAACCAGCCGAAGTTCACCCACGTCACCCCTCTACTCTCCTCTCTGCACTGGCTCCCCATCGCAGCACGCATCAGATTCAAGTCACTGGTGCTTGCTTTTCAAGCGGTCAGAGGTACTGCTCCCCCATACCTCCAGTCACTCATCACGCCCTACACCCCGTCCAGACCCCTCCGCCTCCGCTGGCAGACTGACTGCCCCATCCCTCCGGGCGCCTGGCAGCCGCTCCTCGCGGTCTCGCCTCTTCTCTGTCCTGGTCCCTCGTTGGTGGAACGACCTCCCGCAATCGGTCAGGACTGCGGAATCACTTCCAATCTTCCGCAAGAGACTCAAAACCCACCTCTTCAGACTCCACTACCCCTGATCTCTGTCCATCTAGCTAAATTGTCTTTACCACTGTTTACTTGTTCAACACTATACTCCCCAAAAAATTAAAATAAAAATTCACTAACCTTTTCCTTCCCGGTGTTACAGGTATGGTACGCAGATGCCTGCAATGATGTCTATTGCTGTATTCCTGCACTGATCTCGTGCGCTAACTATGATTGTTCCTACCATGTATTGATGCACATCTTGTAAGTCGCTCTGGATAAGAGCGTCTGCTAAATGCTTAAAATGTAAATGTAGAAGTGCAAGGCTGTTCAGTCTATCCTGGGACATTGTTGTTCTCAAGTAGTTTTTCACCAGTTTCAGCTTGCTGAAAGCCCATTCACCCCCAGCAACAGTAACAGGCAGTGTGCAGAAAATCCTCAATACAATACAAACTTCTCCAAAAATGCTCTGTAGCTGCATCTTATAGATGGCATTAAAGAGCTGAAGAGGGGACAGAGTATGTGGAAATGTGGCACTATATATAAGCATGAAGCATACAGGGTTGATATTAGCCTCTTAACCTGCTTATAATATACAATGAAACAGGCTACAGGCTAGATTCTGCTTAATTTACCAGCTAGCTAGCTAACTATCATAATGTAGCTAGCTACGTTAGCTTGTCTTGTTATAGAACTGGATCAAATGAGTCTTCAAAAACAAAGTTTCAATGCATTTCACCATCGCCAGTAGTATGTTTGCCCGCATTTGCGATTGCTTTCAGCCAGTAGCGAGAGTGAAACTGAAATGAGATTAGTCGCGATTTTAAAAAAATGAAAATCCATTTATCCATTTGAAATTAATCGCATGCGTTAATGTGTTAACGTTGACAGCCCTAGTTCAATCGAAACAACGTTAGCAAGTTGTTTACCTTTCTTTTGAAAGAAATTAGTGAGCAGAAGTTTTCCCTCAGTTTGCCTTTTTTCTCTTTCTTTTCTTTTTTGATACCCCGACTTCACTTTCTTCTGGAAAGACATGATTGACTGAAACTTGCGGGCTCCAGCATCAGCACCAGTCAGCGTGGTTAGCCGTGTTTGGCGACGAATCTTAGTGCGGACTAAACCATTTGCGCTTTTGAGAGGGGAGGGGGCCCAGAGAGCCTCCAATATTTTTATGGATACAAAGTTCAGTTTCTCAACCTATTTATTCAGCCAATATAAGTTATGTATTTAGTTATGTTTAGTAATGACACTAATTACTTAGAAATTTAAAATTGCAGACAAATGGTTTTTTTTCCATTCCAGGCTTTTCAAGGGCCCTCCCCCACTTGGGGCCCTAGGTAGTCAGTTCCCCCTTTCCCCCCGCCACGACGCCCCTGTAAGGAATATTAAATACCATATATGAATATCAGTTTCTGACATAACGTGGCATTAGGAGGGTATATCACCCCTCCTTGTCGCGGTCGGCTCGTAGGCCATCACAAAGTATGGGAAACGACACGTTAAAAATAAAGTAACAAGAAATGTATTGATCATAAAGAAGATACTTACAAAAATGTGGAGTTGCCGCGTGTGCAAAAACACAATAACAAACAAAACACGGGTAGAGAGGCACCACTACTGCTAACCAAACGCCAAGAGAAAATATAATTTCAGTAATGAGGGAGAAGCAGGGCGGCCCAGGTGCACCCCCAGAGCGCTAACGACCCCCCCACAGCCCCACCCTCCGCAAAGAGGAAACACACAAAGAAGAACCCGGCGGACAGACCTGTCATCGTCACATAAAAGCGACTAATTGAGAACAACTAATATCTGGTTATACTTTAGGAATTGCAGATGTCGTTGGAAACTACAAGCAGATTTGTATTGGGACTGCAGCGAAAACAGGAGCGGTAAAATTTTTTTAAAAAATTAAAGTAAAATAACACAAAATTGACAAAATAACAAACTGATATCGTGTAAACCAGGGGTGCCCAAGTTCGGTCCTGGAGATCTCCTGGGTGTGCTGACTTTTGTCCTAGCCCTTCACTAACACACCTGATCTGAACATTCATTGTCTTGACAAGCAGTTGATGAATGAATTCAGGTGTGTTAGTGAAGCGATTAATGAATTCAGGTGTGTTAGTGAAGGGCTGGAACAAAAGCCAGCACACCCAGTAGATCTCCAGGACCGAACTTGGGCACCCCTGGTGTAAACGAACAGTTTGGAAGGGAACAAAGTTTTCATTTTACCGAGGAAGCAACAGGAAGTAAACACCGTCTATTTCAACCAATCACCATTCAGAGCGGGGCCAACCAATCACCATTCAGAGCAGGGACAACCAATCACCATTCAGAGCGGGCCAGGGAGGGAATTCCAAAATGGCGGACGGAGAGCCAGAAGTTGTGCTCAAAAAGGTAGCCAAGTTAGCCAGCTAACGCTAGTTAAACAGTTGTTCGTATTGTGTAATTGATTCTGGTTTTTAGCCGAACCCTCCTTAAGCTAATACGTAGTAGCTATACGTACATTAAACCACGCCAGTCGTCTTAATTACAATTGAATACTAATAAATAGTTAGGCAGCTAGCAAGCAAGCAAGATAACGTTGGATAGCTATGCGTTTTGGTGGTTCACCCTATGTTCCCAGGGTCCTATGTTCCCCAGCTCTATATATCACATTCCCAGGG
The DNA here is from genome assembly GCA_029706075.1 of Aldrovandia affinis. Taxonomy (NCBI): domain Eukaryota; kingdom Metazoa; phylum Chordata; class Actinopteri; order Notacanthiformes; family Halosauridae; genus Aldrovandia; species Aldrovandia affinis. The sequence goes on along the minus strand of JAINUG010000746.1, from coordinate 9,546 downwards.
TCCTATGTTCCCCAGCTCTATATATCACATTCCCAGGGTCCCATGTTCCCCAGCTCTATATATCACATTCCCAGGGTCCCATGTTCCCCAGCTCTATATATCACATTCCCAGGGTCCCATGTTCCCCAGCTCTATATATCACATTCCCAGGGTCCCATGTTCCCCAGCTCTATATATCACATTCCCAGGGTCCCATGTTCCCCAGCTCTATATATCACATTCCCAGGGTCCCATGTTCCCCAGCTCTATATATCACATTCCCAGGGTCCCATGTTCCCCAGCTCTATATATCACATTCCCAGGGTCCTATGTTCCCAGGGTCGACGGGGTTGGGCTTATTTTGATCACAAGACTCTAAGGAATCAATTTGCATTTTCATGTCAAAGTAAACTTTATGGACAAAATATGAAACATTCATACATTTATGATTTTGATTGTAAACTGTGGAAAGTTGTACAGTAACATTTTGCGAGCGTGGCCAGGCTGTTTGTGTCATAGAAACAAATGGCTCTGTGTAATCCCTGGAGTCTGCCGTTTCCAGCGATACCAGCCTCATTTTTCTATGACAAGCAGAATGGCCACAAGTGAGTAGAAATGTATGTTTATAACCCTGCGAAAATAAGTTTATGCTTTTTGTCAAACCTTGATATTTGCTTACAGCCGGGATTTAAGTCAGCATAATCTCTAAAACTGTCACATCTTCATCAGCATTGAGGGATAGACTGTAGGCTAGCCAGGCGCAACGAGACGACGGCTGACGAGACGATTTCTTCTGAATCATGTCACTGCACAAGACCTATTAATGTGTGTTAACAGAATATTGAACTGGGGAACATAGGACCCTGGGAACAGGACCTTGGGAACATAGGACCTTGGGAACATAGATACGGTCCCGCACAGACTGCATGCGAGTGACTGTGCCGCTTTTCCCATTTGGAACTTCGGAAATATTTTTAAATATCCATGCGTGACGTGTTTGTTACGATCTTACGATGTTACAGTCGTCAGCAGGACGATCACTTGGAAATTGAAGGTCGTCCTTCTTAATTTTTAGTCGATAGGATGACTGCGAATCTGGGCCCCTGATCATGGGACAGCACAGGGAGAGGAGGGAAGGTCCATCTGGGTCAGGTGTGCCACATGTCTGCATAAAAGCTGGGACAAAGACAAGGTGAGCTGGGATTTGTGATTCATTTATATTTTCGGTCAATGATGGCAGGAAGTGCCCATCCCTGCCTCAAAGCGAACAGCAGTGTTTTCAAACCAGATGCATCAGTAGGCTACATTAGTTTTCAGTTTTTGGTAACCTAAATTTTTTTTTAACCTATGGCAGTTTACCACTTACCTTTGTACTATTTCAGGTTATTCACTGGACTTGAACTGCTTAAATTTCAGTAAAAACTGGAAAATGGGGGTGTTCTAAAACTTTTGACCGGTAGTGTATATTTTATCTTCAAAAAGCTTACCAATGAGGCCTCCCGCATGGTCCAGTGGTTACAACGTCCGACGCTGGCCACGGAGACCGGGGTTCAATTCCCGTCTCGCCAAGTGTCGGCTCTGGCCGGGAGTGCCACCAGGGGCGGCGATTGGCTGTCCGCCCCAGGGAGGGGGAGGGGAGCCGACGTGGCGTTCGCTGCGTGGAGTGGCCCTGTAGTACCGGGTTACGGTCGACGGCCTGCGGGTGCCATCTCGTAAGAGGCGTCACTTCGCTTCGTCACTACCGGTCGCAGGACTATGGCAGCGAACTCACATTACTAGGGGGGATTGACGTAAAAATAGCGGGTCTAATTGGCTACCAAATTGGGAGAAAATGGGATAAAATCAGAAACAAATAAAAATAAAAATAAAATCTTACTAATGCCTCATAGACATAATATGAGACAGATGCAGATATGTTGCTGTCTGAGAGGGGCAACATTGATATAGAAAAGGTCCCACTCACCAATTTACTCACTCAATCACTCAGAAGCAATTGTCAGAAGAGGAACATGAGCAGAAGACTCATGTACAGCCAGTGAAGCCCTCGCTGTATTCTTAGACAGTGATAATAACAGTGAAATAGAGGAAGTGTCTGAAACTGAGGACAATGTTGAACATAATTTAACATTTCATTGTAGTCCGTTGATGTGAGTTACAGGTCATTGTTACGCCCTACCCCCTGATGGTAGGAGGCCGCCAGCATAACATATTACAGTGAGAATGTAAATGAGGGAGACAAGTGACAACCAGGTGTCTGTTCAATAATAATTTATTTACAAAGGCACGGAGCACAGAGACGAGACACAACATAGACCCAAAACCCCCTGATCTATGCAGCGACCACTAAAGGAAAAGCCCCAGGAAAAAAAACTAAATCTGAACCTATAAAACTCAAAAACAACCCCAGGACTAACCCCCTAAACTAACCCCCATGGCCGGTGCCGTAGCACCTAACAAAATACAAGGGTTGGTGTCGCCGCTCTAGCTGATGTTACTAATACAAAGGGTGATCTACGTGGGGTGTAAGACACAGATGTATACCTGCAGGTATCTTACTAAGTGCCCTACCTCTCGAACTCTGTGCCCGGCTAAAAAAAGAAGGGAACAAAAGAGAACATCAAAAAGTTAACAAAAATAGTATCAAAACCAAAACTGTAATCAAAAAACATAATCTACATACCAAACGAATGAGAGCTGCCATCTCTCTAACAAACCAGAACCAAAAATGAGAGCTGCCCCCTCTCTAGAGGAACAGAACAAACTAACTTATATAGGGTGTGGTGAATTGATTAATTGATTGAATAATTGGAGGATCCCAGCTGCCAGGCATGCCACTGATTTTCCCCGGCAGGAGGGACACACTGAAACAGAAGAATTTACACAGACAACAAAACACCACAGGTCTAACAGATAAAGACCCCTCCACCCGTAACACTCCCCCCCTCAAATATCAACCCCCGGTTGATACAAACAATAATTCTTGAAGGGAAAACAGGTTACAACAATAAACACAACATTCAATAGTGGAGCGTAAAAAAAACTAAAAGAAACATAGTGACTTTCTTTATGGCTGTCCACACCGGGACAGAGCATCCGCCAACACATTTTCTGTGCCCTTTTTGTGGCGGATGAGAAGACTGTAATTTTGTAAAAATAAGGACCATCTCATTAGTCGTCGGTTGTGGTTGTACATGCGATGGATAAAAACTAAAGGGTTGTGATCAGTGTAGACCACAACCGGCACAGTACTGGACCCCACATACACATCAAAGAACTGCAATGCCAATAGTAGAGCCAGGGTCTCCTGTTCTCACGGTGGAATATCGCATCTGGCATTTGTTAAACTTCTTAGAAAAATAACCAATGGGATGGTCTAGGCCATGTTCGTCAGACTGGATCAACACTGCACCAGCACCAATGCAACTGGCATCTACTTCCAGTGCAAAGGGAAGACTAAAATCAGGTGCACTTAAAACTGGAGCGCCGCACAAGAGAGCCTTACAGCTCTCGAATGCCGTCTGGCAGTCATCGGTCCACTGAAACAAAAGTTTTGGGCTAACAAGGTCGGTCAAAGGAGCAGCAACAGAGGAAAAGTTCTTACAGAAACCCTGTAATAACCAGCCATTCCTAAAAACGGCGCAACTCCCTCCTAGTGGTGGGAACTGGGAATTCGCTGATTGCTGCCAACTTGGCTGCAAGGGGCCGCACCTTGCCACCACCCACTTGCTTGCCCAAGTATGTCACCGTTGCCTTTCCAAATTCACATTTAGCCAAGTTTATGGTCAAGGAAGCATCTGCTAAACGCTGAAAAACGGTATTAAGAGAGCGTTTGTGCTCCCCCCAGTCAGTAGAATGCACCACCACGTCATCCAAATAGGCGGTACAATTCGAACGTCTCCAAGGACGGTATTTACCAACTTTTGGAAACAGGCTGGTGCGTTCTTCAGGCCAAACGCCATTACCGTATACTGTAGGAAAGTATCAGGGGTGACAAAAGCAGATATCTCAGACGCACGCGCTGTAAGGGGCACCTGCCAATACCCCTTAAGCAGGTCTAACCGTCACGAAGGTAGCGGAACCAATTGTGTCCACACAATCATCAATACGTGGAAGTGGAAATGAATCAGAAACCGTGATGTTGTTTACCTTTCGATAATCTGTGCAGAATCGAAAAGTCGAGTCTGGTTTTGGAACTAGTAGACAGGGGCTACTCCATGGACTGGAGCTAGGCTTTGCCAGACCGTGCTCAATAGGTACTGAGTCTCCTGTCTCATAGCTGCCCTCTTGACAGCGTTTACACGGTAGGGATGCTGTTTTAGTGGACGAGCATCACCTACATCTATGTCATGTTCCAGAACGTTTGTACGAGATGGAACGTCTCCGAACAGACATGAGAAACCTAAAATCAATGTCACCAGCTCAGATTGTTGTTCAGCACTCAAATGTGACATGAGGCTCAGAGGGTTGTTTAACATCTCTGAGTTAGATAACCGAGGGATTTGTTGTTGAAGTCTACGGGTGTCTAACCCGTCCTCGTCACAGTCTGAAAAATGGGAACGTGGAGCAGCAACTCAACCGTTGCCACTGGGGGCACGCTACTCTCAGGTCGGGAACTATCTCTGTCATGATAAAGTTTTAACATATTAAGATGACAGAGGCGAGTTTTCTCTTTTCGATCAGGAGTTCTAATTATATAATCGGTTTCACTCAACTGCTTCTCAACAGTATAAGGACCTGAAAACCGTGCAGACATGGAAGACCCCTGAATAGGCAACAGGACCAACACTTGGTCACCTGGGACGAGAGAACGGAGAAGAGCGTTCTTGTCGTATCGCCTCTTCATGTCACTCTGAACTCCAGACAGACTCTCTTTAGCTAAGCGACATGCCCCATGCAAACGCTCACGAAAACGACTCACATAACTGAGAACATTTTTCTTCGTTGACAAACCCCACCCAGGATTTCATCCTTCAGCACTTTCAAAGGTCCTCTCACAGTGTGGCCAAACACTAACTCGGCGGGACTGAAACCTAGGGACTCCTGCACTGTCTCTCTAACTGCAAAGAGAGCAAAGGGGACCCCATCATCCCAATCTGTGTTGTTCTCCAGGCAGTATTTGCGCAACACAGATTTAATGGTGCCATGCCATCTCTCTAAGGCACCCTGTGACTCCGGGTGGTAAGCACTGGAGACACGGTGAGTAATAGCTAACGATTTTAAAACCTGCGTGAAGATACCTGATAGAAAGTTAGTACCCTGATCAGTTTGTACTATTTTGGGCAGCCCGAATGTAGAAAAAAACTTGATCAGAGCCTTCACTACAGACTGCGATGTTATCTTTCTAAGAGGAATTGCTTCGGGGTATCTAGTAGCTATACACATCATTGTCAACAAGTACTGATTTCCACTCTTTGTCTTTGGTAGCGGACCAACACAGTCAACCAGGACGTGCTCAAACGCCTCGCCTATTGCGGGGATCGGACGAAGGGGAGCAGGTTTTATAACCTGATTTGGTTTTCCAACCACCTGACATGTGTGACATGTTCGACAATACTGCGACACATCCCTCTTCAAACCTGGCCAAAAAAAATGTTGAAGCACTCGGTCATATGTTTTCGTCACTCCTAAATGACCTGACCACGCATGATCGTGAGCCATGGACAAAACTAAATGTCGATGTTTTGTAGGGATTACTACCTGAATGACAGCACTGGAATCACTGTCATCACAGCAAGACCTCCACTTCCTCAACAACAAACCATTCTCAATAAAATACATATGTTCCTGGTTTTTAACTGAGTGTGGTTTCTGAACTGCATCATAACACTTGGATAAGTTAATGTCAGCTTTCTGTGCCTCAATAAGGCTTTCACGAGTCATTGACAACTGTGTAGTATCAAACATTGCCTCTGGTTTTAACATAGACTCCGCATGTGTAGCATTTTCTGTAACATGTTTGGGGACAGTAGGCGTAAACACCTTGTCACTCAAACCATCGGCGAACACAGTGTCAGACAAATCAACTATCTCTCCCAGCTTGCGAGCCTGCGCACGAGTGACTGCGCACACGGGAAAAACATCCGGATAGGTTTTCCCAAGAATATCCGGCTGCAACATGTCAGGCTGATCTAAAACCTCCAGGATAGGCATTACCTTTCCACCAGCAATATCGTTCCCCAAAAGAAACGTGACACCTCGCATAGGCAACGAAGGGCGAACTCCCACTGAAAAAGTACCATGTACTAAATCGCAAGCCAGACTCACGCGATGCAACGGCACAGAAACATAGCCCATTTCTATCCCTTGTACTAGTATACTAGAGCCACAAGAGGACTCCTCACTGAAAGGTAAAACGTCACTCAAAATGAACGATTGTGCAGCTCCTGTATCACGCAATATGCGCACGGGACACTCTCTATCTGAGCCCAGAGAAACAGAACCGTTCAACATGAACGGGTCGTAAGCTGAGTCAGGGTTTTCCCCCACTCTGTCTGGCGCGGCAACTAATGGACATAATCCCGTTGGCGAAGGAGAGCCAGCTTTCGCTTCCCTCTTTTTAAGCACAGCACAGTTTGCTATTAAATGACCAGTTTGATGACAGTAAAAACACTCGCGAATATCTGAACGAGGAGGAGACGGCCCCGTCTAGGCGGGGCTTGAGACCTTGAATTAAAAACAATAGCCTTGCTTCTATCCTGCCTCTCAAACCTGTCCTTTCTTTCTAGACCAGATACATTAAAGTGCTGTTTATGAGTTAGGACATACTCATCAATTAAAACTGCAGCCTCTGCTAGCTTAACAGTTTTCTTCTCATTTAGGTATGTAGCTAATCGCTCTGACAGAGAGTTTTTAAACTCCTCCATTAAGATCAATTCACAAACGGAGTCGAAATCAGAGACATCAGTTGCTTTAAGCCACCGACGGAACAGAGTTTCTTTCTCACTAGCAAATTCCACAAATGTTCTATCTGGAGATTTTTTGTAAGCGCGAAAACGCTGCCTGTATGCCTCAGGCACGAGACTATAGGTACGAAGTACTGCTGTTTTTAACATAGTATAATCCAGGCTCTCCTTAAGAGGCATTTTATTCATTACCTCACGTGCTTTTCCGGTCAGTTTGCTTTGTAGCAAAGGCCCCCAGGCCTCTTCTGGCCATTTAAAAGCAGTGGCAATTCGCTCAAAGGACTCAAAATACTCGTCTACCTCTAGTTCACGGAACTGAGGGACTAACGATATCTGCCGGCTGGCATCAAAAGGCTTAGGGAAACTTGGGGTGCCCGGCTGGTGACCACCGGGAGACTGAATATCAAGTTTCCTCATCTCCAGCTCTATTTCTAATTTCCTAATTTCCAGGGCATGCTGTCTATCTAGCTCTAGCTTGTGCATAGCCTCTGTGTGTCGGTATCTTGCTTCTCTCTCTTTCTCTCTCTCATTGGCCTCTATCTTTAAACGGGCCACTCGAACCTTCACAGAGGGACTAGGGGAGCCGTCAGAGAGAGAGGAGGCGTGCGACCTGGTCGGGCTAGCGGGAGGAGACCCCACCTCCTCTGCAGAAGCAGGAACTGGAGGAAAAAGCAGAAACTGGGGAACTACTTTCCCCTCCCCAATAGTCACGCCCTTTTCCTCTAAAAGAGCTAGCACTATCTCTTTTAACTGAGCCAAACTCAACCCCAAAGTGACGACCTATGGCACACAATTCAGCCTTTTTACACAGACCCAGCCCTTCTATGGTGGATGTGGCCAAGAACGTCTCCACACTAAAACCTGTATCCATGGTGTCTGCGTAGTGAAAAAACTACAAAAACTACAAAACTACAATTTCCCCTATACTAAAGTCACCAAGCAAAACGACTCCACTACACAAATGCAACAGCCCAAACAAAACAGAACATAGAAAAACCCAAACCTAGTTTACAACTAATGTCACTGGACTCCAACATCCACACCCTCACTGTCTGGCGGGACCACAAAGATCCCGGACGAGCCCCCAATATGTTACGCCCTACCCCCTGATGGTAGGAGGCCGCCAGCATAACATATTACAGTGAGAATGTAAATGAGGGAGACAAGTGACAACCAGGTGTCTGTTCAATAATAATTTATTTACAAAGGCACGGAGCACAGAGACGAGACACAACATAGACCCAAAACCCCCTGATCTATGCAGCGACCACTAAAGGAAAAGCCCCAGGAAAAAAAACTAAATCTGAACCTATAAAACTCAAAAACAACCCCAGGACTAACCCCCTAAACTAACCCCCATGGCCGGTGCCGTAGCACCTAACAAAATACAAGGGTTGGTGTCGCCGCTCTAGCTGATGTTACTAATACAAAGGGTGATCTACGTGTGGTGTAAGACACAGATGTATACCTGCAGGTATCTTACTAAGTGCCCTACCTCTCGAACTCTGTGCCCGGCTAAAAAAAGAAGGGAACAAAAGAGAACATCAAAAAGTTAACAAAAATAGTATCAAAACCAAAACTGTAATCAAAAAACATAATCTACATACCAAACGAATGAGAGCTGCCATCTCTCTAACAAACCAGAACCAAAAATGAGAGCTGCCCCCTCTCTAGAGGAACAGAACAAACTAACTTATATAGGGTGTGGTGAATTGATTAATTGATTGAATAATTGGAGGATCCCAGCTGCCAGGCATGCCACTGATTTTCCCCGGCAGGAGGGACACACTGAAACAGAAGAATTTACACAGACAACAAAACACCACAGGTCTAACAGATAAAGACCCCTCCACCCGTAACAGTCATAATGGATGTTATTGTGCCAAATCTGCCCCTCATCAAATGCAAGACAAACATGACATGTGTAAGATACTAAAAACATGCCAGCAATTTTTTTTTTTAAAGCACATTATGACCATCATGGCCAGTTTGATGAATAATTAGTGCATATTTTGTGCTTTGTAATGAAAAACGAGTGGTTTTTATCAAGGGAAACCTGAAAAACTGAAATATCTGGTCAAGTTTCTAATGATAGTCAGTGACGTGATGATCATTTCAAATAATTACTTTTTGAGGAGGTTAAATATGTATATCTCACAATTTTGAGGTGACTTGTATAGCACTGGCCATTTCTGTCCGAAGCACTATTCATTGGTTAAACATTGAAACATAATACAAGGGTTAAGGGAACCGTCAAGAGTCAAATGATCAGTGTCCCTGAAAGGAACCGTAACGCCCACCACTAATGCAGTTACTGTGAGAAGGCAATAACGGTTTGTTGAATTATGCATAATTCTTTCTGTGCCTAATCGCCACACGTTCATATTCATAATTATATATAAGAAATCCTCGCACGCATGATAGCCTACTCTGTGTGCGTTAAATAACTTGAGCCGCTCAGCTCTGCTCACCGAAAGAACGCTCACTTGATTTGAATCACGTAACGTTCTGCTTTATGTGGGCGCTGAATAACTCATAAAAAATGGCAACAGCATTGACCGCATTTTTAAATATACTGGGTGAAGAGGCAGTCCACGTCTCCAAGACGATGGTTCAACTGCTGCACAGTAAATTGATGAATTATAGGATGATGAACACGATCTCC
>JAINUG010000745.1:0-63529 GCA_029706075.1 Aldrovandia affinis | reverse complement strand
AACAAAAGGTATTGTTTTATTGGATTAATCGTATTGGTTATGTTGAAACTGCAGAGAATATATTTAGTTTGAACGCAAATAAATGCGACCTTTGTTGGAATTTTTACCGCTGGATCTCTGCTTGTTATTTTCTGGATTGTGGAGGATTTGTGCGTCAGGAACCCGCTCCGACTTGGACGGTGGCTGAAATAGTTTTTTGTTAAGAGAAGCCACTATAGCAAGTCAAAAACTTCGCAAGGATTACAATTACTCCACACTAAACGCACTGTGGGCCGTTCCAATAACAGTACAGCGCCAGGACCAAAGAGGATAATTCGCGGTCGTGAGTAGCCTATATGGCCGCGAATTAATTCATGGGCTGAACTGCTTGATCGAACATATAGTGGAAGTGCCGCTGCGCACTATTGATTGAATGTTTGATATTGGGAGTGTGACAGTGCTGTGTATGACATGATCTAAAATCAAATGAATTAAGAATCTGGAGTTAAACGAACTTTGTGTGGACCGCTGAAAAGCAAGGAATGATTTGATTGCGCAACACTAATCGGGCACTGATCAACATTGGAAACGCATTGCGTTGCCTAAATAAACAGAGACAAATTGAACCCAATTGACCCTTCGCTAAACCACGCCCCAAAACGCAAACTGGCCAATCACAGCGCCATGTTTTACATACTCCCACAGAGCCTCCGATAGTGTTTGGCTGCCTTCCATTCACTTTCACGCAAAAATTAGAAATTTTCTTCATTTTCGAGCTGGTTTTGCGGATTTTTAGCAATTTATGGTTAAACGTTGTGCCTGGGGCACGTGTAACAGTGACACTCGTTACCCAGAGAGGTTTGAAGGAGATATACGTTTTTTTCCTTTTATAAAACCTAAATAAAATCCTGAAAAGTGTTAGCCAGCTAAGCTAACGTGGCTACGGTCTGGATATACAGCTCCGTGTTGCAACGTTGGTAAAGTTAGACTAAATGTTAGCTTTGTTATTCGTGATCCAGACAGCTTGCTAACGTTAAGATGTTACAGTCAAGCTCTAGAAAACCAAGTGGGTAACGTTACCTTGATGTCAAAATGTAATACTATTTTTTCATTACTATTTCAGCACTTTGTCAAATGGGAAGCCCAGTCCCGAGTACCCAAATCTTGTGGAAGACTGGGCTGACACACTGCTGATATTTTTGCTTTACAGAGGTCCAGGGTATGGAGCTACCTGTGGAGCTAACCAGAGTAATGTCGTTACAGCACACTATAGGCGACTAATGTTACGTTAGTTAGCTAATGCTAGCTAACTTACTACTGAATGTAACGTTATATAGGCCTACTGCTTTTGCTTTTTAATGATTGTAATAGTGAATAGAGACCTACCCAGCTTTACAGGAACAGTGTAACTTAATGTCGTTGTCCTCTGTCTCAATCGCCCGGTGATGCGGTGGTTCAGTTTTACTCTGATCTGTAGGCTTTCGCTTCTATCTTAATTTTTTTTACGTCATTTTGTTGCTGAGTCAGTGTGATATCTTGAATATAACCTTCAAATGCATATTGTATACCCTTCTGTCTGCTTCTATATGAAATCGCTTTTTCTATTTTCCAAAAATTGGACAATATTTCTCCAGGGAGTGCAGTTAGTGACAGTGGGAGCGCCATGCTGGCTCCGAAAGCTGGACGTACATAGCAACAATAACTAAGAGGGCGTGGTTTAGCGAAGGGTCAATTCAGAGTGACTATGACTGAACAGCAAAGTGCTGGGACTGCTGCTCAAGCAGAGATATTGGTAAAGTCACTTATTGCAACCTGCAGGGGCAAAATGGGAGTTTGTACCCGAAAAATGAATGACATAAAGGCTTTCAAATCTGGAACATGGATTGAAGTAAAAGAGCTGTTTACTCTGCACAGAAGTGACGTTTACTCAGTTAGCCAGCTTTGTGAAATACCCCCCTGGCTCTAATCTAAACCTATGCTTAGCAAACAAACTTACTTCTCTTTGTGGCTTTTCAAATGACGCACAAAGTTCGACGTTGTTGCAATCCCGTCAGATATTTTTGTTGCACATGTTTTGCAAACCGCTGTCCTTTTTTCCCCCCAAAGCTTCAAATTTACTATAGCCGTAAATAATTAATTCCTGCAGCTGTCATAATTGCACAAATATCGGCGCTCACGTTGAGTAGAACTGACGTTAGTTTTTGAGTGACATGATGATATCTCCAATGAGAGCTGAGTATTTGTGTTCTCTAGCCCATCTAAACGTTTGATTGGCCCTACGCGATGCTTGGGCGTATGTAATTGTGTGCGCGCTGGAAATGAAGAATAATTACAAAACATTAACATTAAAAAATACGAGAGGTGCATCCCGACCGCTACAGCAAACTTGTGGAAACAGCGCCGCCTACTGGTTCAAATAATGCCCTTCACGAAATTAATGATTCGACATATTTCGCAATTGACCCTTCGCTAAACCACGCCCCAAAACGCAAACTGGCCAATCACAGCGCCATGTTTTACATACTCCCACAGAGCCTCCGACAGTGTTTGGCTGCCTTCCATTCACTTTCACGCAAAAATTAGAAATTTTCTTCATTTTCGAGCTGGTTTTGCGGATTTTTAGCAAATTATGGTTAAACGTTGTGCCTGGGGCACGTGTAACAGTGACACTCGTTACCCAGAGAGGTTTGAAGGAGATATACGTTTTTTTCCCTTTATAAAACCTAAATAAAATCCTGAAAAGTGTTAGCCAGCTAAGCTAACGTGGCTACGGTCTGGATATACAGCTCCGTGTTGCAACGTTGGTAAAGTTAGACTAAATGTTAGCTTTGTTATTCGTGATCCAGACAGCTTGCTAACGTTAAGATGTTACAGTCAAGCTCTAGAAAACCAAGTGGGTAACGCAGGCTGGGGGGGCAGGAGGTGCAGAAGGAGGAGGAAGGATGCCATATCATTGTCCCACTCTGTAAGAAGTGAGAACAATGATCTAAATGTGTTTTTACTATCTATATAAGGTCCAACAGTTCATAGTGCATGTCAGAGCAAAAAAACAAGCCATGAATTATGTCGAGGCATAGATCATAGGAAATGTATAAAACATTAGCTAATGCATTCAAAGTTCCCAGGAGCCCAATGGGATCCATCATTGTAAACTGGTATATGCATAGGCAATTTACAATAATAGGCAATATGATATGACGATGTAGTTCCTAAAACCATACCTGGTAATGGTTCATCAGCATGTTGGTTCTTGGCAGACAACAACAAGCGCATCAGCAAGGGTGTGGAAGTCAAGAAAAGCATGTCTGCCTGTTTGATGACCTTTGCTTTGAAAGAGTTTTGCCACTTTTCCAGGAGTTTGGATGAGGTTTCTGACCCAAAGAGAGTCTGAAGTCCTGGAGAATCTGAAACCCATTATACAGCAAAACCACACAAGAACAACCATCATGTATTAAATTTACTACTAAGGCCACTGATGCCAATTTCACAGGTGTAGATCATCTCTCTTTAACTGAAGGTTGATTAAAATGTCTATCAAAATAGATTTCCTGTATTTTTTCTAGTAAGATTTAAATTACATTCATTTTTCTAATAAAGAAATAGAGCAATAATAGTAAAAGTAGGAGTAATAAAATATTACCAATCCTTTAGTGTCCAGCAGCCGTGGGAATACTGAAAGGACAGTGGAGGATCTGTCAGGATCGTGGATAAGATGCTGTCTATATTCCAGTGTGTCTCGCATCTTCTTCATGATGACTTCTCGGTCGTTTGTATGATTCATCAAAGATATGATCTCTTGACATTTCTGCTCATCTGGCTGATCATCACGGTGGCATGTTTCTCTCCTCAGCATGGGGCCTCCATTCTCTTCTGTTCTTGAATCCTCAAACTTAGCAGAAAGTCGCGTCCCTCTCTGAACGGACTTCAGTCGCCACGATAGAAACCCACTGCCTTTCTGACCGTCTTAAAAATGCTCCTGACCAAAAAGAGGACGACACCTTTTTAGAGTTTCATATACAACAACCTCCAGCCTAGACTACCAATTCATCCAGTAATCCAAAAACAGCAGTTAACACTAATCAATAAATGTTTGATGTTAATGGATACTCTTCACCACTATGTTAACAAGACTAGGTGAAAACCTAGTATATGGCTGGACCGTGTATTGGCATGGTCACACATGCTCGAAAATAACATTGGTGAAAATTCGCTTCCCGTCCACTTCCATTGTATGGTCATTTGCCTGCATTCGCGCATGTGACCGTGCCTTATATGGGTGTGCAAAACTGTCACTCTCTGCCCAGGACCCCTGCCTGTACCCGTGGCAAATATGAACGTTGTCAGACCGACAGTATCCGAGGAAAACGCACCAGAGATACATATGTACAGAGATACAGAGGTTTGCCTCTTTATGAGTGAGATAGACCATAATCAAGAATAACTTACATATCCTTTCTTCCCATGTGGATCTCGGAGCGAGGAAACAAAGTAACAATTCCCAGTGCATACTTCTCTTTGGTCAGTCGCTGAGGGATTCTCCTGTACAGCAAAAACAGTCGGTGGTTAAATCTCATTCATTTAAGTCTAAGATGGACTTGAGTTTTAGAACAAGGAAACTTTAATGAACTCAATTTTGAGTAGAAATACAACTGTACCAATTTCATCTGCACATCACCTATACAGACACACCACTTAAATAAGCACATTTGAGTCTACGCTTGTCGTATGAAATGTGAATATATTTAGGTATTATGGAATATTACCCTCACTCTCCACCATCAGTCTGCAACTAGAATGTTCACCATCACTTTTCTTGTGCCAGGACTGATTGTTCCTTTTCCTCATACTCCTTCAGCACTTCTGTTCCACCTGGTTTGGTCAGCAGAATCTGTTTTATCATCTTAAAAAATAAATCACAAGCAGGTGGTTTAGTAAGTAAGCGGTGCAGGTTTATGAGCAATCTCTACTGCCTGCTGCTAGTATGAAACGGTATTGGCTGGTCTAAATCTCATGCTACGGACACAGACGGACGGACACACGTCACGTATAATAGAAGCAGCTGCACCGTTTAAAAATAAACATGATACAATGTAAGTTACAATGATACAGCACATTGACGGCGGTTACATGGACCGCAATACTTGAATCACCCTTAACTGAAAACAGGCTAAAACAAGCAACTTTTTGACACAAAACATTCTCTTCCTAACCTGGTTTTGTGTCAAGAAGATGCTTTGCTCATTTTGCTTCTTTTCAGCTGTTTAATGTTTCATGGAATTGGTGTTGTCCTAGCCGCGTCTTTGGAATTCCTAAACCAGTTGCGCTCATGACGCATTTCATTGGTTGATGCGAGCTAGCTAGCTAACGCGGACATTTGAAGTGTGCTGATTTACTATTCCAACTCCGAGTGGAGCTAACTCGGCGGCGCTGAGTCGACAGCGCGGCCATCGCTATGTTCGCCGCGGGCACCCGGCCCTGGAGGGCCGGGGGCTCGCCTCTCATAGCTCAAGCCCATTTGAGTCGGCGCGCCTTATCAAGCTAGGCTAGCTAGTCTAGACCCGGAAGTGCAGAACGCATCAACCAATGAAATGCAGGTTGAGGTGGCAACTGGTTTAGGATTTCCAAATAAGCGTCCTAGCCTGGCTCCGCCCAGACCTTATTCGCCTTGCGAATATAGGTCTGGAATTGCTCCCATTCAAACCGATTTCCCGACCGAAATGTGCCGGGCCAATCACAACCATTTATCTAATATGGGGCGGGTTTGATACGATGACTGTACACACTTGATACGATGACTGACCCATGTTTCGTTGCTCTGATTGGTTGTAGGTCTATCCAATTGCGTCCAGAGCCATTTTGGTCTGTGACCGCTGATAACACCCTTGGAAATCGGAAATGCACTGAGCAATTCCAGACCTATATTCGCAAGGCGAATAAGTTCTAGGCGGAGCCAGGCTAGTGTTGTCCACCTCTGTGTCTTAATCCGATTAAGATTGGAGTACTGCCAGTACAAATTGTTGGAAGTGAAAATAAACAAAAAAAAAACACAGGACTACACATTTTCCAATCTCTGCAGTGGCCCAAAGCAGAACAGACAGGCTCTCCACAGAGACAACTCTAAAACGTAAATTTAAAACAGTGGTCTACATGACATCTTCAACATGCACTCACATCTTTGGCTGGTGAACTCTGCAAAGCCTCTTCTTCTCTTCTGATGCGTTTCAGACTGAAAAAATCGCTGTCTTCACTGCTGCTTCTCGAAGTGACCGAAAGTGTATCTGTGCCTGAGGACTGAGGTGTGGATGGCTCTGGAAAAGAATGTCATCACACGAGATATAATTTAATGCTGTGAACACAAAATAGCACTCTCTAATGATTGCATTGATTGAACAGACTGAATGGCAGTTATGTCAATTTTATTTCATTTTTATTTAACCTTTATTTATCCAGGGAAACCCATTGAGACCAAGGTCTCATTTACAATGGTGCCCTGGTTACAACAAACAAAAGCCAGCCAAACTGTCTGGATGAAGTGTGACAGGTCAGGTGATTGACATACTAGCTTGTAGACAGGTGGATGTCTCTGATGTCAGTTTCTAACAGAAACAACCAACAAAGGGATACTGCACCGATTTAGTGAAAATATATACAATTTTGTACAATATGGTGGTAGTATTGTTTATAGGAATCAAATGTGCAGTGTGATTGACACTTGCATAATGGGGATGATCAGCATGCAATAAAATAGAGAAATGTAAAGGCTTCCCATTGTCGTCACTCACCACTGTCATTCAGTTCATTTTTGATGACAAAGCATATTCCATTGGTAGTCAGTAGATCTGGAAACATGTCGTTGTCCACCTCGGTGCCAGTCTCATCCTCCACTGTTAAGATGTTGTCCACAGGGATGGAAAACTTCTCTTTCACTGAAAAGATTGAAGACCAAATATGACATGGCTTTAATCATTAAGTGTTCCCCAAGTCCCGGCTGACAACCATATAGCCCAATACCGACAATTAGTACGTGACTTCCACTATAAGCCATTATATATATATATATATATATATATATATATACACACACACACACACACATTATTTAATGTCTAATCGTATAATCTAATCATATACAGACCCCCTCGCCCCACACACCCTGCTGGCCTTGTTCCACTTGGGCTAGGCCTACTTCAATTTTTGGGGAACACTGCCTCAATAGTGAGCATCAGAGGATTCAACTATAGGTGCTCAAGTGAGTGCAAAGTAATAAAAGATAGGTCATCAGGTGCTCTGTGGACATTGGGAAAAGGACGCACTTGAAAAAGAAACTAAGGTCCTAGACACACAGTAGCAAGGAGGAATAAGTTAGCCTTTATTGTGGCATGGATAAATGATAAAAATGCCGACATGTTTCGATCAACATGGTGAAGACCTAGCTCTGGTACAGGTCTCTAGGGGGTGTTTTCCTCCCTAGAGCCCTGTCACTGACGATGCAAATCGCCATAGGGAAATTCTAGTCTGTCTACACATCCGTCTCTAGAGATTACTTACTTTAGCTGGGCACTGAAGTCAAGACGGTTTAAGAACGATGAAAGCCTTTTCTCTGAGGTGGGCGGGGTGGTAGCCCTTTCATCGTTCTTAAACCGTCTTGACTTCAGTGCCCAGCTAAAGTAAGTAATCTCTAGAGACGGATGTGTAGACAGACTAGAATTTCTCTATGGCGATTTGCATTGTCAGTGACAGGGCTCTAGGGAGGAAAACGCCCCCTAGAGGCCTGTACCAGAGCTAGTGAAGATAGGGTGACCAGACGTCCCGGTTTGACCGGGACTGTCCCGGTTTCAAGCCGGCTGTCCCGAGTCCCGACAAAATCTGTCGGGACACTAAAATGTCCCGGTTTTCAACATTCACTACCAAATTGTCCCGGTTTCAAAATAATAATACCATTATACTTGTTTTCAGCGCTTAAGCCCAGTTTAGATCAAGGATTCGCGACGAGCCGATCGGCCTGATGACAGATAGCAGCGTACTGAGTCAGACGAGCCACAAGCGTCCATAGCAGGCCTCCAGACTAACTTTTTTCACCACCGTCCCGGAACCGTCCCGAAATACAATTGTAACCGTCCCAAAGTGAATGTAAACTGTCCCAAAAATCGAGAATATTGTTTCTTTATTTTGGTTTTGTCATCTATAGTTGTTATTGCCATAAAAAACACCATTCAAATGATTAGGAAATAAATAATTGTATTTTTATTTGACAATTTTAACAATAGGCACATTAGATCAACAGGTAACAACATTCCATTCTAGAAGAAATTGTATTTTCCTTTTGGCCAGAGCTTTGTTTCTGTAGAGAAAGAGAAAATAAATTGGTTTAGTCAAAAGGCTCCCAGGTGGAAAGATTTCACAAGAATCATTATGATTATTTATATATATATATATATATATATATATAGTTAGTGTTAATGATGTCTTGTAGATTATTATGGATATTTGCAACTCTATGCTAAATGGCATATATTATTATTTTAAGGACTGATAGGATAGTTTATGAATTAATAAAACATGTAGTGAAAAGTACATAAATCATCTGACATATCTAAGGGAGTCAAAGTGTCGCATT
Organism: Aldrovandia affinis; assembly: GCA_029706075.1. Lineage (NCBI taxonomy): Eukaryota > Metazoa > Chordata > Actinopteri > Notacanthiformes > Halosauridae > Aldrovandia > Aldrovandia affinis. The sequence continues at coordinate 54,933 of JAINUG010000745.1, read as the reverse complement.
TCATGGATACTGTAAGGAATATGAGTGTGTTCATTCAACCATATTTATTACAAACTGAAAATGTTCAACACTCACAATCAAATCAACTGCTCAACTGTTAGCTATTACTGCTGTGTAACGTTATGCCACGTTGTAAGTCATACTAACGTTGTGTCCGACAAAAACCTTTAATTTCTCCGAAACGCGGGTTCGCATTATCATTGTTTATTGTGTGTGTTCAAAGACGCTTGTAAAATACCTCTGTGGTGGACTGAACAAATGAACGGGCTGGCAGATTGCCGCCAGTCAATGCGGCCCTAGCAACCGTGTGGCGCAGTGAAGTGTAGCGTCAGTAACCTGACGGATTTCTCCGCTTTTGTTTCGATAAATGTAACGTTAGGCCAATCAACTCGTCCTGCAATGGTAGTAGCTACTTTGTTGCAAAATGGTATACACAATGTATCTGTCTTGTGCTTGAATTGAGACAACTGGCGAACTGATGCAGTGCATGCTGTTTTGAATGCTCTGGTGACTGCCGTGCAGCCTACAGCAGTGGTGAAGCATTTGCCGGCCATGGCGTGAATCTAAAATTGAACTAATATGAACCAAAACATCACGGAATCAACCAATTAGTGTAATTAACAAAAATAATATACTGAAATAGCCTAAATGTAGCTTACACTTCGCTGGTTGCCTTGCTAATTGTTCTGGGTGCTCGCACTCAGCACGGAGTTAGCGCTAACACCGTTTTTTCACACACGCCACACACACACAGGGCTAACGTTAGCTAGCAAGCAGCCCGCTATCTAGCTAGCAGCTGACTACTGTATACAGTTCCAATAGACTAACATTACACCTCTGTGATTTAAATGTGTCCTTACCTTAGACTCGGGGTTGTACTTGGGTTGGATACAGTTCCCTGTTGGTCAGTCTGTGTCTGTTCTCCATCTTCTTCTGCTGTGTTTATCCTCTTCAAATAGCGCAACATGTTTGCGAGTGCTCCCTTGACTGAGAGAATGGCCAGTACCGCGGGAACTTTTATTAACCCATTCAGACCTAAAATGCCTGCTAAAAACGCCTATTAAAACCTAAGCAATTATTCTACACAACCTCTTAAAACCTGAGGGTTTTCTGGAAAAAATTTCAAAAAAAAAGCCGACACCAACGTGCACTTCATTTCCCCCACGTCTATTTCAGCGAATCACAGCGCATTTCATTAATCGCAAAATCGATGCGACCTAAACGTCACTCCAGGTCTTAATGGGTTAAACATTCTGATATTTTCGCGGGTCTCGTGCAGTGGTCTCATGCCACTGTCAAGTAGGCGAGCACTCAGAAGACGCGCACCGTTTGCCAGTGACAGTGATATGCGCACTGAAAGTCAGCTCGGTTGACATTTTACAAGTGGAAAAAAAAATCCTCTTCGTCCCGATTGCGTCCCGGGGAGGATTTCTGTTCGTCCCAAATACATATTTTATCGTCCCCGGGACGACGGGACGGTGTTAGTCTCGAGCCCTGGTCCATAGCAACAGCTTTGACAACGACACTGATTGATTGACAGCTGTCACTCAGTACGCTGCTATACAGTAGCTAGCTGTCACCATGCCCAAGAGAAAGACGACATTTTCTACAGAGCTGAAGAAAGAATACCCTTTTCTGCGAGAAGTAGCCGGCAACGAAAATGCTGCTTTCTGCACACACTGCAAGACCACATTTTCTGTCGCGCAGGTGGGAGTGCAGACATAAAAGATCACATTAAGACGGCCAAACATAAGCGGTGGCTACAGGCCACAGGAAGTAGCACCGTTGCTACCTACTTCAGCGGGGCAAACGCCGGTGACAGTGAGCTGAAACGAGCAGCTCAGGAGGGAACCTTTGCCTACCACCTGGTAAAACACAACCAGAGCTTTCGATCCATGGATTGCACAGCTGGTCTAATTCGAAAGTTCTACGATGAGCGCTTTACATGCGCCCGCACCAAAGCCGAGGTAATTGTGACCAATATAATTGCCCCTCACGCCATGGAGTTGGTTTCCAGCGCAGCGGTTTCACTTGTTTGGCTGCACGTTGATTACTAAGATTGTACGCCTACAACGTTACTTGAGAATGATCAGTAGTATGACTTTTTGCTTGGAGATAATAGCCTATTGCTCTCGTTAGCCTATTGTTTTGATAAGTAGCCTACCTTTTTTTTTGAATGCAATCAAAAAATTGCCAAAATGATATAACGCCAGTGCAATCCGAGTATTTTATTTTTTTGGGGGTGTCCCGGTTTGGGGGTTTGAAATTCTGGTCAGCCTAAGTGAAGACCATGTTGGTCGAAACATGTTGGCATTTTTAACCATTTAGCCATGTCACAATAAAGGTTTTTTAACTTATTCCACCTTTTTGCTACTGTTTAAGGCCCTGTGACCTTTCCTTTTCAACTGCCTCAAGTGTATACATTTTTGTCAAATTTAACAGCAGGTTAATGAGGGTGGATCATCATACAGTAAAATGGTTTACTTGCCTTCAGTGATGAAGATGTCAAAACAAGCTTCTGGAATTTTGATGTACTTTTTTTTAATTGTATATTGCACCTTGACAATCATGATGAACTCTAGAAGAGAAGAACAAAAAATTACTTCAAAGACGATGCGTTAATCTATAGGGACCGACACCAGAGCTTGTTAGCTAACTGTAACATATCTAATTCGACAGCTAGCTACTTAGCTACTTAGCAAGCAAGCAGGTACGCGGACCATACAGCCAAATATTCTTAGCAAGCTAAGACATTCTTACCACAAACAACTGTATTTTCAAGGGAAATTATGTAATTTTAGCTAACTGGGGAACAAATCGTCACCGTCACCGCGGTCTGTCGATACCATGCGGTCGAAACCTCTGCAAGAGGGACTATGGCACTGATAGAACGTGCTAACGTTAGAAAGGAAATGACGTCGATCCAAAATATATAACGTTACTTCAAGGATGGCTAACGGACCGACACCAGAGCATGTTAGCTAGCTAGCTGTCGAACTAACGTTAGACATGTGCAATACATTGGTGTTCGTAATGATTAAATTTTCTGTAATATCTAATTCAACATCCGTAGGCCTATAATTCGACAGCCAGCTAGCTAACTTGTTACTTAGGAGGCAAGCAAGCAGGTGCACGGACTATAACGTTAACGTTATAGCCAAATATTCTTAGCAAGCTAATAAGCATTCTTACCACAAACTGTATTTTCAAGGGAAATTATCTAATGTTAGCTAACTGGGGAACAAATCGTCACCGTCACCATGGTCTGTCGATACCACGCGGTCGAAACCTCTGCAAGAGGGACTATGGCACTGATAGAACGTGCCAACGTTAGAAAGGAAATGGGAACAAATCGTCACCGTCACCGCGGTCTGTCGATACCACGCGGTCGAAACCTCTGCAAGAGGGACTATGGCACTGATAGAACGTGCCAACGTTAGAAAGGAAATGACGTCGATCCAAAATATATAACGTTACTTCAAGGATAGCTAACCGACACCAGAGCATGTTAGCTAGCTAGCTGTCGAACTAACGTTAGACATGTGCAATACATTGGTGTTCGTAATGATTAAATTTTCTGTAATATCTAATTCAACATCCGTAGGCCTATAATTCGACAGCCAGCTAGCTAACTTGTTACTTAGGAGGAAAGCAAGCAGGTGCACTGACTATAACGTTAACGTTATAGCCAAATATTCTTAGCAAGCTAATAAGCATTCTTACCACAAACAACTGTATTTTCAAGGGAAATTATCTAATGTTAGCTAACTGGGGAACAAGAAACCTCTGCAAGAGGTTGGCGCTGATAGAACGTGCACTCCAGTGCGAAAAAAAAGATGGCGGAGATCGAAAGATTTTCAGACCAGCTCACGCACAGCACGTAAATGTCCCGGATGGAGAAACCAACACTATTCATCGTTAGATACGTTCAACACCGTGATTCAACCCTGTACTCTATAGGGTATTAACAACAGGTGGTGTTTATCATGTTAAATGTAACACCAAAACCACAACACTTTACTCTGAAAAGCCCTAACACCAGAATTTTGACACTGGCAAATTTGCTGTGTTGGTGCAGTGGGTAGGTAGTTAGAAAGTGCAGCTCAATTTCCACCTCAAACAATATGTTTATATTAATCACTTACCTTAGTTATGGCTTGATGCATTCTATAGGATATGGAATTATGTGTATATTACTTACCTTAGTTATCTTACTAAGTGTGGTCAAAAACTGTTTCGCTCCCCGTCTGACTAGGACTCTCTCCAGGTGAGCCGCATTTCATTGATTACACAGATTTCTATACTAACAGGATTACCTGAAGAGGGTAACTTGACCTCTGGGTGGCTCCCTCTTCAGGTAATCCTGTTAGTATAGAAATCTGTGTAATCAATTAAATGCGGCTCACCTGGAGAGAGTCCTAGTCAGACGGGGAGCGAAACAGTTTTTGACCACACTCACCCACGCAAACAAAAGGTATTGTTTTATTGGATTAATCGTATTGGATTTATGTTGAAACTGCAGAGAATATATTTAGTTTGAACGCAAATAAATGCGACCTTTGTTGGAATTTTACCGCTGGATCTCTGCTTGTTATTTTCTGGATTGTGGAGGATTTGTGCGTCAGGAACCCCGCTCCGACTTGGACGGTGGCTGAAATAGTTTTTTGTTAAGAGAAGCCACTATAGCAAGTCAAAAACTTCGCAAGGATTACAATTACTCCACGAACGCACTGTGGGCCGTTCCAATAACAGTACAGCGCCAGGACCAAAGAGGATAATTCGCCGGTCGTGAGTAGCCTATATGGCCGCGAATTAATTCATGGGCTGAACTGCTTGATCGAACATATAGTGGAAGTGCCGCTGCGCTATTGATTGAATGTTTGATATTGGGAGTGTGACAGTGCTGTGTATGACATGATCTAAAATCAAATGAATTAAGAATCTGGAGTTAAACGAACTTTGTGTGGACCGCTGAAAAGCAAGGAATGATTTGATTGCGCAACACTAATCGGGCACTGATCAACATTGGAAACGCATTGCGTTGCCTAAATAAACAGAGACAAATTGAACCCAATTGACCCTTCGCTAAACCACGCCCCAAAACGCAAACTGGCCAATCACAGCGCCATGTTTTACATACTCCCACAGAGCCTCCGATAGTGTTTGGCTGCCTTCCATTCACTTTCACGCAAAAATTAGAAATTTTCTTCATTTTCGAGCTGGTTTTGCGGATTTTTAGCAATTTATGGTTAAACGTTGTGCCTGGGGCACGTGTAACAGTGACACTCGTTACCCAGAGAGGTTTGAAGGAGATATACGTTTTTTTCCCTTTATAAAACCTAAATAAAATCCTGAAAAGTGTTAGCCAGCTAAGCTAACGTGGCTACGGTCTGGATATACAGCTCCGTGTTGCAACGTTGGTAAAGTTAGACTAAATGTTAGCTTTGTTATTCGTGATCCAGACAGCTTGCTAACGTTAAGATGTTACAGTCAAGCTCTAGAAAACCAAGTGGGTAACGCAGGCTGGGGGGGCAGGAGGTGCAGAAGGAGGAGGAAGGATGCCATATCATTGTCCCACTCTGTAAGAAGTGAGAACAATGATCTAAATGTGTTTTTTACTATCTATATAAGGTCCAACAGTTCATAGTGCATGTCAGAGCAAAAAAACAAGCCATGAATTATGTCGAGGCATAGATCATAGGAAATGTATAAAACATTAGCTAATGCATTCAAAGTTCCCAGGAGCCCAATGGGATCCATCATTGTAAACTGGTATATGCATAGGCAATTTACAATAATAGGCAATATGATATGACGATGTAGTTCCTAAAACCATACCTGGTAATGGTTCATCAGCATGTTGGTTCTTGGCAGACAACAACAAGCGCATCAGCAAGGGTGTGGAAGTCAAGAAAAGCATGTCTGCCTGTTTGATGACCTTTGCTTTGAAAGAGTTTTGCCACTTTTCCAGGAGTTTGGATGAGGTTTCTGACCCAAAGAGGAGTCTGAAGTCCTGGAGAATCTGAAACCCATTATACAGCAAAACCACACAAGAACAACCATCATGTATTAAATTTACTACTAAGGCCACTGATGCCAATTTCACAGGTGTAGATCATCTCTCTTTAACTGAAGGTTGATTAAAATGTCTATCAAAATAGATTTCCTGTATTTTTTCTAGTAAGATTTAAATTACATTCATTTTTCTAATAAAGAAATAGAGCAATAATAGTAAAAGTAGGAGTAATAAAATATTACCAATCCTTTAGTGTCCAGCAGCCGTGGGAATACTGAAAGGACAGTGGAGGATCTGTCAGGATCGTGGATAAGGTGCTGTCTATATTCCAGTGTGTCTCGCATCTTCTTCATGATGACTTCTCGGTCGTTTGTATGATTCATCAAAGATATGATCTCTTGACATTTCTGCTCATCTGGCTGATCATCACGGTGGCATGTTTCTCTCCTCAGCATGGGGCCTCCATTCTCTTCTGTTCTTGAATCCTCAAACTTAGCAGAAAGTCGCGTCCCTCTCTGAACGGACTTCAGTCGCCACGATAGAAACCCACTGCCTTTCTGACCGTCGTAAAAATGCTCCTGACCAAAAAGAGGACGACACCTTTTTAGAGTTTCATATACAACAACCTCCAGCCTAGACTACCAATTCATCCAGTAATCCAAAAACAGCAGTTAACACTAATCAATAAATGTTTGATGTTAATGGATACTCTTCACCACTATGTTAACAAGACTAGGTGAAAACCTAGTATATGGCTGGACCGTGTATTGGCACGGTCACACATGCTCGAAAATAACATTGGTGAAAATTCGCTTCCCGTCCACTTCCATTGTATGGTCATTTGCCTGCATTCGCGCATGTGACCGTGCCTTATATGGGTGTGCAAAACTGTCACTCTCTGCCCAGGACCCCTGCCTGTACCCGTGGCAAATATGAACGTTGTCAGACCGACAGTATCCGAGGAAAACGCACCAGAGATACATATGTACAGAGATACAGAGGTTTGCCTCTTTATGAGTGAGATAGACCATAATCAAGAATAACTTACATATCCTTTCTTCCCATGTGGATCTCGGAGCGAGGAAACAAAGTAACAATTCCCAGTGCATACTTCTCTTTGGTCAGTCGCTGAGGGATTCTCCTGTACAGCAAAAAAAAAAAACAGTCGGTGGTTAAATCTCATTCATTTAAGTCTAAGATGGACTTGAGTTTTAGAACAAGGAAACTTTAATGAACTCAATTTTGAGTAGAAATACAACTGTACCAATTTCATCTGCACATCACCTATACAGACACACCACTTAAATAAGCACATTTGAGTCTACGCTTGTCGTATGAAATGTGAATATATTTAGGTATTATGGAATATTACCCCTCACTCTCCACCATCAGTCTGCAACTAGAATGTTCACCATCACTTTTCTTGTGCCAGGACTGATTGTTCCTTTTTCCTCATACTCCTTCAGCACTTCTGTTCCACCTGGTTTGGTCAGCAGAATCTGTTTTATCATCTTAAAAAATAAATCACAAGCAGGTGGTTTAGTAAGTAAGCGGTGCAGGTTTATGAGCAATCTCTACTGCCTGCTGCTAGTATGAAACGGTATTGGCTGGTCTAAATCTCATGCTACGGACACAGACGGACGGACACACGTCACGTATAGAAGCAGCTGCACCGTTTAAAAATAAACATGATACAATGTAAGTTACAATGATACAGCACATTGACGGCGGTTACATGGACCGCAATACTTGGAATCACCCTTAACTGAAAACAGGCTAAAACAAGCAACTTTTTGACACAAAACATTCTCTTCCTAACCTGGTTTTGTGTCAAGAAGATGCTTTGCTCATTTTGCTTCTTTTCAGCTGTTTAATGTTTCATGGAATTGGTGTTGTCCTAGCCGTCTTTGGAATTCCTAAACCAGTTGCGCTCATGACGCATTTCATTGGTTGATGCGAGCTAGCTAGCTAACGCGGACATTTGAAGTGTGCTGATTTACTATTCCAACTCCGAGTGGAGCTAACTCGGCGGCGCTGAGTCGACAGCGCGGCCATCGCTATGTTCGCCGCGGGCACCCGGCCCTGGAGGGCCGGGGGCGCGCCTCTCATAGCTCAAGCCCACTTGAGTCGGCGCGCCTTATCAAGCTAGGCTAGCTAGTCTAGACCCGGAAGTGCAGAACGCATCAACCAATGAAATGCAGGTTGAGGTGGCAACTGGTTTAGGATTTCCAAATAAGCGTCCTAGCCTGGCTCCGCCCAGACCTTATTCGCCTTGCGAATATAGGTCTGGAATTGCTCCCATTCAAACCGATTTCCCCGACCCGAAATGTGCCGGGCCAATCACAACCATTTATCTAATATGGGGCGGGTTTGATACGATGACTGTACACACTTGATACGATGACTGACCCATGTTTCGTTGCTCTGATTGGTTGTAGGTCTATCCAATTGCGTCCAGAGCCATTTTGGTCTGTGACCGCTGATAACACCCCTTGGAAATCGGAAATGCACTGAGCAATTCCAGACCTATATTCGCAAGGCGAATAAGTTCTAGGCGGAGCCAGGCTAGTGTTGTCCACCTCTGTGTCTTAATCCGATTAAGATTGGAGTACTGCCAGTACAAATTGTTGGAAGTGAAAATACCCCTTAAAAAAACACAGGACTACACATTTTCCAATCTCTGCAGTGGCCCAAAGCAGAACAGACAGGCTCTCCACAGAGACAACTCTAAAACGTAAATTTAAAACAGTGGTCTACATGACATCTTCAACATGCACTCACATCTTTGGCTGGTGAACTCTGCAAAGCCTCTTCTTCTCTTCTGATGCGTTTCAGACTGAAAAAATCGCTGTCTTCACTGCTGCTTCTCGAAGTGACCGAAAGTGTATCTGTGCCTGAGGACTGAGGTGTGGATGGCTCTGGAAAAGAATGTCATCACACGAGATATAATTTAATGCTGTGAACACAAAATAGCACTCTCTAATGATTGCATTGATTGAACAGACTGAATGGCAGTTATGTCAATTTTATTTCATTTTTATTTAACCTTTATTTATCCAGGAAACCCATTGAGACCAAGGTCTCATTTACAATGGTGCCCTGGTTACAACAAACAAAAGCCAGCCAAACTGTCTGGATGAAGTGTGACAGGTCAGGTGATTGACATACTAGCTTGTAGACAGGTGGATGTCTCTGATGTCAGTTTCTAACAGAAACAACCAACAAAGGCATACTGCACCGATTTAGTGAAAATATATACAATTTTGTACAATATGGTGGTAGTATTGTTTATAGGAATCAAATGTGCAGTGTGATTGACACTTGCATAATGGGGATGATCAGCATGCAATAAAATAGAGAAATGTAAAGCTTCCCATTGTCGTCACTCACCACTGTCATTCAGTTCATTTTTGATGACAAAGCATATTCCATTGGTAGTCAGTAGATCTGGAAACATGTCGTTGTCCACCTCGGTGCCAGTCTCATCCTCCACTGTTAAGATGTTGTCCACAGGGATGGAAAACTTCTCTTTCACTGAAAAGATTGAAGACCAAATATGACATGGCTTTAATCATTAACAGTGTTCCCCAAGTCCCGGCTGACAACCATATAGCCCAATACCGACAATTAGTACGTGACTTCCACTATAAGCCATTATATATATATATATATATATATATATATATACACACACACACACACACACACACACACACACACACACATTATTTAATGTCTAATCGTATAATCTAATCATATACAGACCCCCTCGCCCCACACACCCTGCTGGCCTTGTTCCACTTGGGCTAGGCCTACTTCAATTTTTGGGGAACACTGCCTCAATAGTGAGCATCAGAGGATTCAACTATAGGTGCTCAAGTGAGTGCAAAGTAATAAAAGATAGGTCATCAGGTGCTCTGTGGACATTGGGAAAAGGACGCACTTGAAAAAGAAACTAAGGTCCTAGACACACAGTAGCAAGGAGGAATAAGTTAGCCTTTATTGTGGCATGGATAAATGATAAAAATGCCGACATGTTTCGATCAACATGGTGAAGACCTAGCTCTGGTACAGGTCTCTAGGGGTTTTTCTCCCCTAGAGCCCTGTCACTGACGATGCAAATCGCCATAGGGAAATTCTAGTCTGTCTACACATCCGTCTCTAGAGATTACTTACTTTAGCTGGGCACTGAAGTCAAGACGGTTTAAGAACGATGAAAGCCTTTTCTCTGAGGTGGGCGGGGTGGTAGCCCTTTCATCGTTCTTAAACCGTCTTGACTTCAGTGCCCAGCTAAAGTAAGTAATCTCTAGAGACGGATGTGTAGACAGACTAGAATTTCTCTATGGCGATTTGCATTGTCAGTGACAGGGCTCTAGGGAGGAAAACGCCCCCTAGAGGCCTGTACCAGAGCTAGTGAAGATAGGGTGACCAGACGTCCCGGTTTGACCGGGACTGTCCCGGTTTCAAGCCGGCTGTCCCGAGTCCCGACAAAATCTGTCGGGACACTAAAATGTCCCGGTTTTCAACATTCACTACCAAATTGTCCCGGTTTCAAAATAATAATACCATTATACTTGTTTTCAGCGCTTAAGCCCAGTTTAGATCAAGGATTCGCGACGAGCGATCGGCCTGATGACAGATAGCAGCGTACTGAGTCAGGCGAGCCACAAGCGTCCATAGCAACAGCTTTGACAACGACACTGATTGATTGACAGCTGTCACTCAGTACGCTGCTATACAGTAGCTAGCTGTCACCATGCCCAAGAGAAAGACGACATTTTCTACAGAGCTGAAGAAAGAATACCCTTTTCTGCGAGAAGTAGCCGGCAACGAAAATGCTGCTTTCTGCACACACTGCAAGACCACATTTTCTGTCGCGCAGGTGGGAGTGCAGACATAAAAGATCACATTAAGACGGCCAAACATAAGCGGTGGCTACAGGCCACGGGAAGTAGCACCGTTGCTACCTACTTCAGCGGGGCAAACGCCGGTGACAGTGAGCTGAAACGAGCAGCTCAGGAGGGAACCTTTGCCTACCACCTGGTAAAACACAACCAGAGCTTTCGATCCATGGATTGCACAGCTGGTCTAATTCGAAAGTTCTACGATGAGCGCTTTACATGCGCCCGCACCAAAGCCGAGGTAATTGTGACCAATATAATTGCCCCTCACGCCATGGAGTTGGTTTCCAGCGCAGCGCGGTTTCACTTGTTTGGCTGCACGTTGATTACTAAGATTGTACGCCTACAACGTTACTTGAGAATGATCAGTAGTATGACTTTTTGCTTGGAGATAATAGCCTATTGCTCTCGTTAGCCTATTGTTTTGATAAGTAGCCTACCTTTTTTGTTTCGAATGCAATCAAAAAATTGCCAAAATGATATAACGCCAGTGCAATCCGAATTTTATTTTTTTGGGGGGTGTCGGTTTGGGGTTTTGAAATTCTGGTCAGCCTAAGTGAAGACCATGTTGGTCGAAACATGTTGGCATTTTTAACCATTTAGCCATGTCACAATAAAGGTTTTTAACTTATTCCACCTTTTTGCTACTGTTTAAGGCCCTGTGACCTTTCCTTTTCAACTGCCTCAAGTGTATACATTTTTGTCAAATTTAACAGCCAGATTCTGCTGACCAAACCAGGTGGAACAGAAGTGCTGAAATAAATTATGAGGAAAAGGAACAATCAGTCCTGGCACAAAGAAAGTGATGGTGAACATTCTGGTTGCAGACTGATGGTGGAGATGAGGGTAATATTCCATAATACCTAAATATATTCACATTTCATCGCGACAAGCGTAGACTCAAATGTGCTTATTTAAGTGGTGTGTCTGTATAGGTGATGTGCAGATGAAATTGGTACAGTTGTATTTCTACTCAAAATTGAGTTCATTAAAGTTTCCTTGTTCTAAAACTCAAGTCCATCTTAGACTTAAATGAATGAGATTTAACCACCGACTGTTTTTGCTGTACAGGAGAATCCCTCAGCGACTGACCAAAGTATGCACTGGGAATTGTTACTTTGTTTCCCGCTCCGAGATCCACATGGGAAGAAAAGGATATGTAAAGTTATTCTTGATTATGGTCTATCTCCTCATAAAGGCATAAACCTCTGTATCTCTGTATATATGTATCTCTGGTGCGTTTTCCTCGGATACTGTCGGTCTGACAACGTTCATATTTGCACGCAGGTACAGGCAGGGGTCCTGGGCAGAGGTGACAGTTTTGCACACCCATAAGGCACGGTCACATGCGAATGCAGGCAAATGACCATACAATGGAAGTGGGCCCGGCGCGAATTTTTCACCAATGTTATTTTCGAGCATGTGTGACCATGCCAATACACGGTCCAGCCATATACTAGGTTTTCACCTAGTCTTGTTAACATAGTGGTGAAGAGTATCCATTAACATCAAACATTTATTGATTAGTGTTAACTGCTGTTTTTGGATTACTGGATGAATTGGTAGTCTAGGCTGGAGGTTGTTGTATATGAAACTCTAAAAGGTACGTCCTCTTTTTGGTCAGGAGCATTTTTAAGACGGTCAGAAAGGCAGTGGGTTTCTATCGTGGCGACTGAAGTCCGTTCAGAGAGGGACGCGACTTTCTGCTAAGTTTGAGGATTCAAGAACAGAAGAGAATGGAGGCCCCATGCTGAGGAGAGGAAACATGCCACCGTGATGATCAGCCAGATGAGCAGAAATGTCAAGAGATCATATCTTTGATGAATCATACAAGCGACCGAGAAGTCATCATGAAGAAGATGCGAGACACACTGGAATATAGACAGCATCTTATCCACGATCCTGACAGATCCTCCACTGTCCTTTCAGTATTCCCACGGCTGCTGGACACTAAAGGATTGGTAATATTTTATTACTCCTACTTTTACTATTATTGCTCTATTTCTTTATTAGAAAAATGAATGTAATTTAAATCTTACTAGAAAAAAATACAGAATCTATTTTGATAGACATTTTAATCAACCTTCAGTTAAGAGATGATCTACACCTGTGAAATTGGCATCAGTGGCCTTAGTAGTAAATTTAATACATGATGGTTGTTCTTGTGTGGTTTTTGCTGTATAATGGGTTTCAGATTCTCAGGACTTCAGACTCCTCTTTGGGTCAGAAACCTCATCCAAACTCCTGGAAAAGTGGCAAAACTCTTTCAAAGCAAAGGTCATCAAACAGGCAGACATGCTTTTCTTGACTTCCACACCCTTGCTGATGCGCTTGTTGTTGTCTGCCAGAACCAACATGCTGATGAACCATTACCAGGTATGGTTTTAGGAACTACATCGTCATATCATATTGCCTATTATTGTAAATTGCCTATGCATATACCAGTTTACAATGATGGATCCCATTGAGCTCCTGGGAACTTTGAATGCATTAGCTAATGTTTTATACATTTCCTATGATCTATGCCTCGACATAATTCATGGCTTGTTTTTGCTCTGACATGCACTATGAACTGTTGGACCTTATATAGATATTAAAAAACACATTTAGATCATTGTTCTCACTTCTTACAGAGTGGGACAATGATATGGCATCCTTCCTCCTCCTTCTGCCCTCCTGCCCCCAGCCTGCGTTACCCACTTGGTTTTCTAGAGCTTGACTGTAACATCTTAACGTCCATAATTTGCTAAAAATCCACAAAACCAGCTCGAAAATGAAGAAAATTTCTAATTTTTGCGTGAAAGTGAATGGAAGGCAGCCAAACACTATCGGAGGCTCTGTGGGAGTATGTAAAACATGGCGCTGTGATTGGCCAGTTTGCGTTTTTGGGCGTGGTTTAGCGAAGGGTCAATTGGGTTCAATTTGTCTCTGTTTATTTAGGCAACGCAATGCGTTTCAATGTTGATCAGTGCCCGATTAGTGTTGCGCAATCAAATCATTCCTTGCTTTTCAGCGGTCCACACAAAGTTCGTTTAACTCCAGATTCTTAATTCATTTGATTTTAGATCATGTCATACACAGCACTGTCACACTCCCAATATCAAACATTCAATCAATAGTGCGCAGCGGCACTTCCACTATATGTTCGATCAAGCAGTTCAGCCCATTAATTAATTCGCGGCCATATAGGCTACTCACGACCGGCGAATTATCCTCTTTGGTCCTGGCGCTGTACTGTTATTGGAACGGCCCACAGTGCGTTCGTGGAGTAATTGTAATCCTTGTGAAGTTTTTGACTTGCTATAGTGGCTTCTCTTAACAAAAAACTATTTCAGCCACCGTCCAAGTCGGAGCGGGGTTCCTGACGCACAAATCCTCCACAATCCAGAAAATAACAAGCAGAGATCCAGCGGTAAAATTCCAACAAAGGTCGCATTTATTTGCGTTCAAACAAAATATATTCTCTGCAGTTTCAACATAAATCCAATACGATTAATCCAATAAAACAATACCTTTTGTTTGCGTGGGTGAGTGTGGTCAAAAACTGTTTCGCTCCCCGTCTGACTAGGACTCTCTCCAGGTGAGCCGCATTTCATTGATTACACAGATTTCTATACTAACAGGATTACCTGAAGAGGCCATCCAGAGGTCAGAGGTCAGGTAATAAGATAAATCTAATCAATGAAATGCGGTGGAAGAGTCCTAATATACACATAATTCCATATCCTATAGAATGCATCAAGCCATAACTAAGGTAAGTGATTAATATAAACATATTGTTTGAGGTGGAAATTGAGCTGCACTTTCTAACTACCTACCCACGGCACCAAGACAACAGGGTTGAATCACGGTGTTGAACGTATCTAACGATGAATAGTGTTGGTTTCTCCATCCGGGACATTTACGTGCTGTGCGTGAGCTGGTCTGAAAATCTTTTCGATCTCCGCCATCTTTTTCTCGCACTGGAGTGCACGTTCTATCAGCGCCAACCTCTTGCAGAGGTTTCTTGTTCCCCAGTTAGCTAACATTAGATAATTTCCCTTGAAAATACAGTTGTTTGTGGTAAGAATGCTTATTAGCTTGCTAAGAATATTTGGCTATAACGTTAACGTTATAGTCAGTGCACCTGCTTGCTTTCCTCCTAAGTAACAAGTTAGCTAGCTGGCTGTCGAATTATAGGCCTACGGATGTTGAATTAGATATTACAGAAAATTTAATCATTACGAACACCAATGTATTGCACATGTCTAGCGTTAGTTCGACAGCTAGCTAGCTAACATGCTCTGGTGTCGGTTAGCTATCCTTGAAGTAACGTTATATATTTTTGGATCGGCGTCATTTCCTTTCTAACGTTGGCACGTTCTATCAGTGCCATAGTCCCTCTTGCAGAGAGTTTCGACCGCGTGGTATCGACAGACCCTTGGTGACGGTGACGATTTGTTCCCCAGTTAGCTAACATTAGATAATTTCCCTTGAAAATACAGTTTGTGGTAAGAATGCTTATTAGCTTGCTAAGAATATTTGGCTATAACGTTAACGTTATAGTCCGTGCACCTGCTTGCTTGCCTCCTAAGTAACAAGTTAGCTAGCTGGCTGTCGACTTATAGGCCTACGGATGTTGAATTAGATATTACAGAAAATTTAATCATTCGAACACCAATGTATTGCACATGTCTAACGTTAGTTCGACAGCTAGCTAACTAACATGCTCTGGTGTCCGTTAGCCATCCTTGAAGTAACGTTATATATTTTGGATCGCGTCATTTCCTTTCTAACGTTAGCACGTTCTCCAGTGCCATAGTCCCTCTTGCAGAGGTTTCGACCGCGTGTCTATCGACAGACCGCGGTGATTTGTTCCCCAGTTAGCTAAAATTACATAATTTCCCAGTTTGTTTGTAAATGTCTTAGCTTGCTAAGAATAATTTCCTGCTTGCTTGCTAAGTAGCTAAGTAGCTAGTTGTTTGTGTTACAGTTAAGAATGTCTTGTTACACTTTGAATAATTTTGTTCTTCTCTTCACGTTCATGGTTGTCAGTGCAATATACAATTTAAAAAAGTACATCAAAATTCCAGAAGCTTTAAGCTAGCATATCTAATTCGACAGCTAGCTACTTAGCTACTTAGCAAGCAAGCAGGTTACAGCCAAATATTCTTACAGCTAAGACATTCTTACCACAAACAACTGTATTTTCAAGGAAGTACAAATCGTCACAAATCGTCACGCGGTCTGTCGATACCATGCGGTCGAAACCTCTGCAAGAGGACTGCTGGCACTGATAGAACATTAACTAACGTTAGAAAGGAAGTACGTCGATCCAAAATATATAACGTTACTTTAAGGATAGCTAACAGTTCCCGACACCAGAGCATGTTAGCTAGCTAGCTGTCGAACTAACGTTAGACATGTATGCAATGCATTAGTGTTCGTAATGATTAAATTTCTGTATCAATTCAACATCCGTAGGCCACCATAATTCGACAGCCAGCTGGCTAACTTGTTACTTAGGAGCAAGCAAGCAGGTGCACGGACTATAACGTTAACGTTATAGCCAAATATTCTTAGCAAGCTAATAAGCGATGTACACAATGTTTTCAAGGGGATTATCTAATGTTAGCTGCTGAAGAACAAATCGTCACCGTCACCGCGGTCTGTCGATCTACGCGGTCGACCTCTGCAGAGGACTATGGCACCCTGATGAACGATGCCAACGTTAGAAAAATGACGTCGATCCAAAATATATAACGTTACTTCCAAGGATGGCTAACCGACACCAGGCATGTTAGCTAGCTAGCTGTCGAACTAACGTTAGACATGTGCAACCATTGGTGTTCATGTGTTAATTTTCTGTAATATCTAATTCAACATCCAATAGGCCTAATTCGACAACAACCAGCAACATTGCTTAGGAAAGCAAGCGAATTGCACTGACTATCGCGTTAACGTTATGGCCAAATATTCTTAGCAAGCTAATAAGCATTTCACACCAAACAACTGTATTTTCAAGGGGAATTATCTAATGTTAGCTAACTGGGAACAAGAAGCCTCTGCAGAGGTTGGCACGGCTGATAAGAAACGTGCACTCAGTGCGAAAAAAAAAGATGGCGGAGGTCGAGAAAGATTTTCAGACCAGCTCCGCCTTTGTACGTAAATGTCGGATGGAGAAAGCCAACACTATTCATCGTTGAATAGTTTTCAACACCGTGATTCAACCCTGTGCTCTATAGAATTATTAACAACAGGTGGTGTTTATCATGTTAAATGTAACACCAAAAACCACAACACTTTACTCTGAAAAGCCCTAACACCAAATTTTGACACTGGCAAATTTGCTGTGTTAGTGCAATTAGGTAAAGTAGTTAAGTACGTCAATTTCCACCTCAAACAATATGTTTATATTAATCACTTACCTTAGTTATGGCTTGATGCATTCTATAGGATATGGAATTATGTGTATATTACTTACCTAGTTATCTTACTAAGTGTGGTCAAAAACTGTTTCGCTCCCCGTCTGACTAGAGGACTCTCTTTTCAGGTGAGCCGCATTTCATTGATTACACAGATTTCTATACTAACAGGATTACCTGAAGGGTAACTTGACCTCTGGGTGGCTCCTCTTCAGGTAATCCACTGTGTAGAAATCTGTGTAATCAAATAATGCGGCTCACTGGAAGAGTCCCTAGTCAGGCGAAACAAGTTGAGCCTGACCACACTCCTGCCGCAAACAAAGGTATTGTTTTATTGGATTAATCGTATTGGATTTATGTTGAAACTGCAGAGAATATATTTAGTTTGAGCATGCAAATAAATGCGACCTTTGTTGGAATTTTACCGCTGGATCTCTGCTTGTTATTTTCTGGATTGTGGAGGATTTGTCGTCAGGAACCCCGCTCCGACTTGGGCGGTGGCTGAAATCGTTTTTGTTAAGAGAAGCCACTATAGCAAGTCCAAAAACTTCGCAGGATTACAATTACTCCACGAACGCACTGTGGGCGTTCCAATAACAGTACAGCGCCAGGACCAAGAGGATAATTCGCGGTCGTGAGTAGCCTATATGGCCGCGAATTAATTCATGGGCTGAACTGCTTGATCGAACATATAGTGGAAGTGCCGCTGCGTGCTTCCAGTTGAATGTTTGATATTGGGAGTGTGACAGTGCTGTGTATGGTAGCAGTCTAAGAGTCAAATGAATTAAGAATCTGGAGTTAAGCAGACTTTGTGTGGACCGCTGAAAAGCAAGGAATGATTTGATTGCGCCCAACACTAATGGGGCACTGATCAACATTGGCGCATTCGTTGCCTAAATAAACAGAACAAATTAGTTAATTGACCCTTCGGCTAAACCACGCCCCAAAGCGCCAAACTGGCCAATCTGCGCCATGTTTTACACATACTCCCACAGAAGCCTCCGATAGTGTTTGGCTGCCTTCCATTCACTTTCACGCAAAAATTAGAAATTTTCTTCATTTCGAGCTGGTTTTGCGGATTTTTAGCAAATTATGGTTAAACGTTGTGCCTGGGGCACGTGTAACAGTGACACTCGTTGCAAGAGAGGTTTGAAGGAGATATCACCTTTATAAAACCTAAATAAATCCTGAAAAGTGTTAGCCAGCTAAGCTAACGTGGCTACGGTCTGGATATACAGCTCCGTGTTGCAACGTTGGTAAAGTTAGACTAAATGTTAGCTTTGTTATTCGTGATCCAGACAGCTTGCTAACGTTAAGATGTTACCAGTCAAGCTCTAGAAAACCAAGTGGGTACACTTGGCTGGGGGGCAGGAGGTGCAGAAGGAGGAGGAAGGATGCCATATCATTGTCCCACTCTGTAAGAAGTGAGAACAATGATCTAAATGTGTTTTTACTATCTATATAAGGTCAACAGTTCATAGTGCATGTCAGAGCAAAAAAACAAGCCATGAATTATGTCGAGGCATAGATCATAGGAAATGTATAAAACATTAGCTAATCCATTCAAAGTTCCCAGGAGCCCAATGGGATCCATCATTGTAAACTGGTATATGCATAGGCAATTTACAATAATAGGCAATATGATATGACGATGTAGTTCCTAAAACCATACCTGGTAATGGTTCATCAGCATGTTGGTTCTTGGCAGACAACAACAAGCGCATCAGCAAGGGTGTGGAAGTCAAGAAAAGCATGTCTGCCTGTTTGATGACCTTTGCTTTGAAAGAGTTTTGCCACTTTTCCAGGAGTTTGGATGAGGTTTCTGACCCAAAGAGGAGTCTGAAGTCCTGGAGAATCTGAAACCCATTATACAGCAAAACCACACAAGAACAACCATCATGTATTACATTTACTACTAAGGCCACTGATGCCAATTTCACAGGTGTAGATCATCTCTCTTTAACTGAAGGTTGATTAAAATGTCTATCAAAATAGATTTCCTGTTTTTTTTTTTTTTTTTTTAAATTACATTCATTTTTCTAATAAAGAAATAGAGCAATAATAGTAAAAGTAGGAGTAATAAAATATTACCAATCCTTTAGTGTCCAGCAGCCGTGGGAATACTGAAAGGACAGTGGAGGATCTGTCAGGATCATGGATAAGGTGCTGTCTATATTCCAGTGTGTCTCGCATCTTCTTCATGATGACTTCTCGGTCGTTTGTATGATTCATCAAAGATATGATCTCTTGACATTTCTGCTCATCTGGCTGATCATCACGGTGGCATGTTTCTCTCCTCAGCATGGGGCCTCCATTCTCTTCTGTTCTTGAATCCTCAAACTTAGCAGAAAGTCGCGTCCCTCTCTGAACGGACTTCAGTCGCCACGATAGAAACCCACTGCCTTTCTGACCGTCGTAAAATGCTCCTGACCAAAAAGAGGACGACACCTTTTTAGAGTTTCAATGCATTTGCCTGCATTCGCGCATGTGACCGTGCCTTATATGGGTGTGCAAAACTGTCACTCTCTGCCCAGGACCCCTGCCTGTACCCGTGGCAAATATGAACGTTGTCAGACCGACAGTATCCGAGGAAAACGCACCAGAGATACATATGTACAGAGATACAGAGGTTTGCCTCTTTATGAGTGAGATAGACCATAATCAAGAATAACTTACATATCCTTTCTTCCCATGTGGATCTCGGAGCGAGGAAACAAAGTAACAATTCCCAGTGCATACTTCTCTTTGGTCAGTCGCTGAGGGATTCTCCTGTACAGCAAAAACAGTCGGTGGTTAAATCTCATTCATTTAAGTCTAAGATGGACTTGAGTTTTAGAACAAGAAACTTTAATGAACTCAATTTTGAGTAGAAATACAACTGTACCAATTTCATCTGCACATCACCTATACAGACACACCACTTAAATAAGCACATTTGAGTCTACGCTTGTCGTATGAAATGTGAATATATTTAGGTATTATGGAATATTACCCTCACTCTCCACCATGTCTGCAACTAGAATGTTCACCATCACTTTTCTTGTGCCAGGACTGATTGTTCCTTTTTCCTCATACTCCTTCAGCACTTCTGTTCCACCTGGTTTGGTCAGCAGAATCTGTTTTATCATCTTAAAAAATAAATCACAAGCAGGTGGTTTAGTAAGTAAGCGGTGCAGGTTTATGAGCAATCTCTACTGCCTGCTGCTAGTATGAAACGGTATTGGCTGGTCTAAATCTCATGCTACGGACACAGACGGACGGACACACGTCACGTATAGAAGCAGCTGCACCGTTTAAAAATAAACATGATACAATGTAAGTTACAATGATACAGCACATTGACGGCGGTTACATGGACCGCAATACTTGGAATCACCCTTAACTGAAAACAGGCTAAAACAAGCAACTTTTTGACACAAAACATTCTCTTCCTAACCTGGTTTTGTGTCAAGAAGATGCTTTGCTCATTTTGCTTCTTTTCAGCTGTTTAATGTTTCATGGAATTGGTGTTGTCCTAGCCGCGTCTTTGGAATTCCTAAACCAGTTGCGCTCATGACGCATTTCATTGGTTGATGCGAGCTAGCTAGCTAACGCGGACATTTGAAGTGTGCTGATTTACTATTCCAACTCCGAGTGGAGCTAACTACATGACATCTTCAACATGCACTCACATCTTTGGCTGGTGAACTCTGCAAAGCCTCTTCTTCTCTTCTGATGCGTTTCAGACTGAAAAAATCGCTGTCTTCGCTGCTGCTTCTCAAGTGACCGAAAGTGTATCTGTGCCTGAGGACTGAGGTGTGGATGGCTCTGGAAAGAATGTCATCACACGAGATATAATTTAATGCTGTGAACACAAAATAGCACTCTCTAATGATTGCATTGATTGAACAGACTGAATGGAAGTTATGTCAATTTTATTTCATTTTTATTTAACCTTTATTTATCCAGGGGAAACCCATTGAGACCAAGGTCTCATTTACAATGGTGCCCTGGTTACAACAAACAAAAAGCCAGCCAAACTGTCTGGATGAAGTGCGACAGGTCAGGTGATTGACATACTAGCTTGTAGACAGGTGGATGTCTCTGATGTCAGTTTCTAACAGAAACAACTAACAAAGGCATACTGCACCGATTTAGTGAAAATATATACAATTTTGTACAATATGGTGGTAGTATTGTTTATAGGAATCAAATGTGCAGTGTGATTGACACTTGCATAATGGGGATGATCAGCATGCAATAAAATAGAGGAAATAAAGGCTTCCCATTGTCGTCACTCACCACTGTCATTCAGTTCATTTTTGATGACAAAGCATATTCCATTGGTAGTCAGTAGATCAGGAAACACGTCGTTGTCCACCTCGGTGCCAGTCTCATCCTCCACTGTTAAGATGTTGTCCACAGGGATGGAAAACTTCTCTTTCACTAAAAAGATTGAAGACCAAATATGACATAGCTTTAATCATTAACAGTGTTCCCCAAGTCCCGGCTGACAACCATATAGCCCAATACCGACAATTAGTATGTGACTTCCACTATAAGCCATTATATATATATATATATATATATATACACACACACACACACACACACATTTAACAGCAGGTTAATGAGGGTGGATCATCATACAGTAAAATGGTTTACTTGCCTTCAGTGATGAAGATGTCATAACAAGCTTCTGGAATTTTGATGTACTTTTTTGCATTTTATATTGCACCTTGACAATCATGATGAACTCTAGAAGAGAAGAACAAAAAATTACTTCAAAGACGATGCGTTAATCTATAGGGACCGACACCAGAGCTTGTTAGCTAGCTGTAACATATCTAATTCGACAGCTAGCTACTTAGCTACTTAGCAAGCAAGCAGGTACGCAGACCATACAGCCAAATATTCTTAGCAAGCTAAGACATTCTTACCACAAACAACTGTATTTTCAAGGGAAATTATCTAATGTTAGCTAACTGGGGAACAAATCGTCACCGTCACCGCGGTCTGTCGATACCACGCGGTCGAAACCTCTGCAAGAGGGACTGCACTGATAGAACGTGCTAACGTTAGAAAGGAAATGACGCCGATCCAAAATATATAACGTTACTTCAAGTATAGCTAACGGACCGACACCAGAGCATGTTAGCTAGCTAGCTGTCGAACTAACGTTAGACATGTGCAATACATTGGTGTTCGTAATGATTACATTTTCTGTAATATCTAATTCAACATCCGTAGGCCTATAATTCGACAGCCAGCTAGCTAACTTGTTACTTAGGAGGCAAGCAAAGCAGGTGCACGGACTATAACGTTAACGTTATAGCCAAATATTCTTAGCAAGCTAATAAGCATTCTTACCACAAACAACTGTATTTTCAAGGGAAATTATCTAATGTTACTGGGGAACAAATCGTCACCGTCACCGCGGTCTGTCGATACCACGATGGTCGAAACCTCTGCAAGAGGGACTGCACTGATAGAACGTGCTAACGTTAGAAAGGAAATGACGTCGATCCAAAATATATAACGTTACTTCAAGTATAGCTAACGGACCGACACCAGAGCATGTTAGCTAGCTAGCTGTCGAACTAACGTTAGACATGTGCAATACATTGGTGTTCGTAATGATTACATTTTCTGTAATATCTAATTCAACATCCGTAGGCCTATAATTCGACAGCCAGCTAGCTAACTTGTTACTTAGGAGGCAAGCAAGCAGGTGCACGGACTATAACGTTAACGTTATGGCCAAATATTCTTAGCAAGCTAATAAGCATTCTTACCACAAACAACTGTATTTTCAAGGGAAATTATCTAATGTTACTGGGGAACAAATCGTCACCGTCACCGCGGTCTGTCGATACCACGCGGTCGAACCCTCTGCAAGAGGGACTGCACTGATAGAACGTGCTAACGTTAGAAAGGAAATGACGTCGATCCAAAATATATAACGTTATCAAGTATAGCTAACGGACCGACACCAGAGCATGTTAGCTAGCTAGCTGTCGAACTAACGTTAGACATGTGCAATACATTGGTGTTCGTAATGATTACATTTTCTGTAATATCTAATTCAACATCCGTAGGCCTATAATTCGACAGCCAGCTAGCTAACTTGTTACTTAGGAGGCAAGCAAGCAGGTGCACGGACTATAACGTTAACGTTATAGCCAAATATTCTTAGCAAGCTAATAAGCATTCTTACCACAAACAACTGTATTTTCAAGGGAAAATTATCTAATGTTACTGGGGAACAAATCGTCACCGTCACCGCGGTCTGTCGATACCACGCGGTCGAAACCTCTGCAAGAGGGACTGCACTGATAGAACGTGCTAACGTTAGAAAGGAAATGACGTCGATCCAAAATATATAACGTTACTTCAAGTATAGCTAACGGACCGACACCAGAGCATGTTAGCTAGCTAGCTGTCGAACTAACGTTAGACATGTGCAATACATTGGTGTTAAGTAATGATTACATTTTCTGTAATATCTAATTCAACATCCGTAGGCCTATAATTCGACAGCCAGCTAGCTAACTTGTTACTTAGGAGGCAAGCAAGCAGGTGCACGGACTATAACGTTAACGTTATAGCCAAATATTCTTAGCAAGCTAATAAGCATTCTTACCACAAACAACTGTATTTTCAAGGGAAATTATCTAATGTTACTGGGAACAAACAAATCACCGTCACCCGGTCTGTCGATACCACGTCGTCGAAACCTCTGCAAGAGGGACTGCACTGATAGAACGTGCTAACGTTAGAAAGGAAATGACGTCGATCCAAATATATAACGTTACTTCAAGTATAGCTAACGGACCGACACCAGAGCATGTTAGCTAGCTAGCTGTCGAACTAACGTTAGACATGTGCAATACATTGGTGTTCGTAATGATTACATTTTCTGTAATATCTAATTCAACATCCGTAGGCCTATAATTCGACAGCCAGCTAGCTAACTTGTTACTTAGGAGGCAAGCAAGCAGGTGCACGGACTATAACGTTAACGTTATAGCCAAATATTCTTAGCAAGCTAATAAGCATTCTTACCACAAACAACTGTATTTTCAAGGGAAATTATCTAATGTTAGCTAACTGGGAACAAGAAACCTCTGCAAGAGGTTGGCGCTGATAGAACGTGCACTCCAGTGCGAAAAAAAAGATGGCGGAGATCGAAAGATTTTCAGACCAGCTCACGCACAGCACGTAAATGTCCCGGATGGAGAAACCAACACTATTCATCGTTAGATACGTTCAACACCGTGATTCAACCCTGTACTCTATAGGGTATTAACAACAGGTGGTGTTTATCATGTTAAATGTAACACCAAAACCACAACACTTTACTCTGAAAAGCCCTAACACCAGAATTTTTACACTGGCAAATTTGCTGTGAGGGATTTAAACTAATCTGATAGTTAAAACATTAAAATGTCATATTCAGCATGATAACAAAACTGTTATAATGCAGACTATCAGACTATACTTTTTAAAAGTAGCTTCAGGCTCGTTTGACCAAAGTTGTCTACATTTCACAAATTGCAGTTTTCTTCATACACACTAGAACTGCTTACGCATCCAAAAAAATGAAAAAGGTTTTGCAGCATTTTCACTTTTTTTCCGAGGAGTCATATATTGCATTTATCTTATGGTGAGGAATTATAAGCAAACTATGTTTGAATGAAGGATTTTAATGCAAAAACAGAACGTGTGCAAATTGTAAAAAAAAAAAAAAGACTGATTGGCTCTAAAACACGTGGATCGTGACACCTCACTATGGCACTCCATATATTTCAGTAAACATGCCCAAAGAATAAACCAAATATGTGAATGAATAAATTAATAAACACAAGTGGGTTCATATGGAAAGGATGAAATCGAATTATGATATTTTTTTCCCCCAGTGTTCCCTCTGCAGGTCTTTCCCTCCCTCATTGTATTACAAATTTCATATTACTTACTGCTGCATTCCATTTGTTTGTATTTTGCATTTATGGTACCATTTGAACATCATCATACTGTTAAAATTCATTCCCCTTAAAGTTCCCTTCAGTATGATGAAAACTGGCTGACTTTGTCATCTGATCATGGCTAGTGAACAAGCTGCTAAGCTGACATATACAGAAATCATTATTATTATTATTATTATTATTATTATTATTATTATTATTATTATTAATTTAAAAAAAATATTCATTGGGAAGTGTAACTGAAGCACCTTTCTCTGTGCTTGAAAAAATTGATCGACTTTTTCCAAATGCTTTTTTGAATGTGTTTGCACTGCAAAATTGTAGACTGAAAATGATGTTAAAACATGTTTCCATATGCGCAGTGAATAATGTGTATTATATACGTTGTACAAATAAATATAAATATGTTAAAGACCATGTTTGACATCACGAAGCACATCTGGATGAATAAATCTTATTAAAAAAACCTAACAATAAACTTCCTCTTCCCCGGAATCAATTACTTTGATCTTGGACAGGTTCATTAAGATTCAAATTACTGACGCAATAGCACAAAGTACCCATAGGTGCAGCACACCTATATGGATTTCAAAAGGGATGGACCTATTAAAACTGCTGGGAGAGAAACAGAAATACAATCACCATTAATATACCCCGAGCGCAACTGTCTATTAAATCTAATTTCCCCGAGATAAAAGACAAGAAAAATATGGAAATATACAAAGCCAAAATTGCACAATAATTTTGGTACACCGTCATCACCCTGTTTTTCCATTTCTTTATTGAGAAAATATATGAATTCAGAAAAGCCTGAATACATGCAATAATGGCACAGATGAAACCAAGGCATGAAACTGATCATATTCTGTAGTCGTCAGCCCCAATAATATCGGTACTAAAGCTGGATTTATAGTTGACGTGAATCAAACTGCCTGGTGATGACTCATGAGGGCTCAATGCATGCTGGGAAATGCACTGCCAAGATTTTGTAACTGTATGCAAATGCTGGCCACAATTCCACTCAGTGACTGCAGTTAAAAAATGTTAGGTTATTTTGTCCAACAGCAAAACCAAAAACTCAGGGAACAGTTGTTTGCTCAGTGAAAGGATGGTTTAAATTGAGTAAGCAATCAAAATGGTAATATCAAGTACTCGGTACTCAAGCTTTTATTTTAATTGGTGGTCCCTCAGTTTCATTCATAAGAATAATAATTACAAATAAATTAAGAAAAACACTATACTGGGGTTTTACACTCACTGTGCTTAGTGTTTTCCAGAATAAAGAAAATTACAATGAAAAGAAGGCCATTGTAATAAAAAATTATATTTAATCTTTATACAGGATAAAAAAAGAAACAATGTTGTGTCTATTGGTTCTCAAATGCCTTCCACCTATCAAATAGGTATTAATTGTCGGTGTGGATAACTCATTAACAAATTTATAGCATATATTAAACAATGCGGCTTACAACACCGTCCCCATGCATGCCATGAAATCACGGCAGTAAGCAGTGCAATCTTCAGTACGCACATACGACTATAAATCCACTTTAAAGCCCTGCAGGACCAGGGTTGAATAGCTCTACACACGTTGTGGCCCTCCAGGACCAGGGTTTGGTAGCCCTGCTGATACTGTGGCCCTACAGGATCAGGGCTCAATAGTTCTGCAGACATTGTGGCCCTCCAGGATCTGGGTTTAGAAGCCCTACTGATACTGTGGCCCTGTCACGACTCGACCAGCAAACAGGCTTTTCCCCCATGCCCCAATTTTCAGGAGAAGTGAAAGTCATGCCAGGAATGCACAAACTCAATCACGACAATGACTGACAGCTGTGATCCCTGGAGAGTATTTAACCTTCTGTCTGCCTTAGCACTATGCTTGAGCATTCACTGCCCTTAGCTTTGTCTTACCTATTGTATTTGTGTTCTCGCCGCCCTGAAAAGCTTGTCCTCGTTTGCTTCGAAGTGTCCCAGTGTTTAGTTTATTCCGTACCCGGAATACGTTTTGAGTTTACCGTTTCGCTTGTTTTGTTCCTCCTGCTCGTTTGTTATTTTGGTTTATTTGTTAGTGTTTGTTCCGTGTCTGTTCAGACACTGTTTTGTCATTTATCCTAAACTGCATTTAAGTAAAATAAAGAACCTTAAATGCCTCTCTGCATCCTGGGTCTCTCTCGCCTGCAATTGGTTCCTAACCAACAACATTCCTGACAGGCCCTCCAGGAACAGGGTTGAATATGTCTGCAGACGTTGTGGCCCTCCAGGACCAGGGTTGAGGAGCTCTGCAGACGTTGGGGCCCTCCAGCACCAGGATTACAATTATTTCCTCATGGATCAGAGGAATTTCCACTGGGCCCCTGGTTAGAGGTTCATATTTCACAAACACAGATTGGGAAGCACGTTTATAACCATGGTCTTTTAAGCACAGTCTACATGGCTTCAGCCTGCAAAAGGGGTAATTGATCTAGGGTTCATGATCTTGGCTTCCTCTAGATTTATTATCATTCCTTGTCATACCTGTTTATTTGGGGGGTTTGGGGGGGGCGGGGGACACACCAAAGACAAACCTGCTAATGCAGCAAAGTTCTCATGTAACAGATTTTTAATGAGAGCGAAAACACTTCCGTATTCCAATGGTTAACTCATTTTCACAGAAAGCCACCTCTGAATGAAACATTTCCTCATGGTCTAATGCAGTCTTTAACACCATAAACTTTACTGAATTCATTATATTTCCCCCATGACCTCTGTTTATCAGTTTTTGATTTTTACATATTTGGGGACTTTATTCAATCGAAAATGAATTTGACACAGGCCATAGAGAGCTCTCATATTTCATCTTTGATATGCATATTCCATATGCCAAATAAATGCCACAGGGCTATTTGATCTCAGATATAGTAGTAAAATATTAACTTTAATTTAAATATAAGGAATTTATCCTTAATATTCTTTGTTATCAATAGATGTTTTACATATCATATTAAATGTTCATCCTGCATGTACTGTATCCATTTTTAGTGTTTATTTATTTTATGAATTATTTGATTCTAGTATAAAAACAAAAAACAATCTCTAAAAGCAATGGCCAAAAACACTACCTCTGTGTTCTCCTTGTAAATATTCAACCATAAAAACCATTCCTGTTTTAATCGATAGAAAATTCTTCACTTGTCAAATCTGTGCAAGGCATGTGAGGAACCGAACAGGGACCCAGAACAGGATAAGGCAGGAAAGGAACGTTTAATGATCAAGCAAGTTTCAAAAGCCGATAGTCAGAGGTGGTAAGGTACAAAATCGAAATCCAAAAGAGTAGTCAAATAGGCAATACAAAATTCAAAACCAAATAATCAGAAAGGTGAACAAACTAAATCGGAAGGCAAACTCGAAGTCAAACAGAAGGGGTGTCTCAGAAAATACAAACAAACTCTGGCTTACACACAATCGGCACAGTGAATGATGATCAACGTTCTGACAAAGACTGAAAGCAAACAAGGAACTTAAATACAAACGGGGAAAGTGACACAATAGGAATCAGGTGTGACTGGGAGGGGATAACTAATACAATAATGAGGGGAAACGAAAGACACGGACTGGGAAGCACATAGACACACTAAAAATACACGACCTGGAAGAGCAGGCAGACACGTACACAGTTCGAAGGGGAGGAACGCATTGAAAGAGAATGCGTGCAGATAAAGCGATTAAGAGAGAAACGTACAGGGATAGGACAACGAGAGAGAGAACGATAGCAGTAGATAGAAACGTGAGAAAATTAGATCTAACTAATATGTACAGAGTGTTAGAAAGATAGAAGTAAATGAGATAAGAAAATAAGACAGAAAACCCGTAAAGTCGAAATCACCCGAATAGTGCAATAACAAAGACAAGGAGTGGATCGCGAACAACAAGGAACACAGACAGACGGGGAACTGAAGTGAATGATAAGTGATGAGAAAATTAACAAAATACAAAAACAAACAGAACAAACGTCTCAAAACATAACAAGGCATGAGATGCCCACAGGTTGTAGGTTGCCAAAACATTTCTCCAGAATTTAAAATATGAGAATTTAAGACCTCACTGACTCTCTTTACCTCTCTTGATCGGATATATTGTTGTAATTTGCATTTGCTCAATGCAGGCGGACTAACTCCTGTGCAAGCTGTGTTCTAAAACCAGTGGTGGACACTAACGAAGTACATTTACTTTACTTAGGTACATTTACTTTACTGTACATTTTCAAGTATCTGTGCTTGCTTAAGTATTTCCATTTTACTTTTATTTTTACTTTCACTCCCCTAAATTTTAAAGGCAAATTGGGTTAAATGTAGGACTTTTTACATTTACTGGAGTAATATTTTATCAGGGTATCTGCACTTTTACTCAAGTAAAGGGTTTGCGTATTTCGTCCACCGCTGAAGACATACATATTACTATCTTTGCTTGGTTAGCTAGCTAGCTGTTATATTCTGAGTATCTGTTCTGTTGTTTTTGTACTTTGTTTATCTTTCTTCGAGTCATGTTTCGTTCACGTCTGTTATCCCCGTCTGTTATTGTTCCTGATCCACTCCTTGTCTTGTCATTCACTTCGGGAGTTTACATTTCGGGATTTCAATCTTCGCTTATTTTCTCGTTTCTTCCTTCCTACTTTCTTGATCACACTTTGTATATATTAGTTAGGTGTGTACAGCACTAACTAACTAATCTACTAACGTTAGGGATTTAGATTAGGTTACTAACACTACTAATCACTAATTATCTCACGCTTCCTACTACCGGCATTTCTCTCTCTCATTATCCTATCCCTGCTTAGTTTTCCGTTCTCTCTCCTCATACGCACGCAACGTTTCTCCTTGCGTACCTCCCCTTTTACTATGCACGTGTCTGCCTGTTCTCCCAGGTCGTTTATTGTCTATATGTTTGTATGGTTCAGTGTCCGTGTCTTACGTTTCCCTCTTGTTATGTAATTATCGTTTCCCTGTGTTCCAGCCTCTCTCTCCTCGTTGTCTCACCTGATTTCTATTATGTCTCCCTGTATATATGTTCAGTGTTTTCATTTCCCCGTGTCAGTACGTTGATTCTATTTCCCTGAGCCTACCTTTCCGAAGCCAGAGTTATTAGCATTTCCCGAGACTACCCTTTGATTACTACCCCGAGCCTGCCCAGCGATTTTGTCCTTTTGCCCTTCTGATTCCTGATTATCGACCTTTTGACTGCCCTATTACTACTTCTCTCTGCCTCACGATTTTGTACCTCTGATTCCCTGATTCTTGGTTTTGACCCCTGCCTGTTAATAAACAACTCTTTTGCCAAATCCCTGATCTGCGTCTGGGTCCTTACCGCGGTCGTCACACTAGCATTATCTAAGCCTACACTGTTTTAAAGACTGTGATTCAAATGAGTCAATTACACGGGAAATAAATGCTCAATATTTAAAATGTGTTACTCAATGCAGTAGTATACAGAAGTAGAATACAGATTTTTCCTAAATTAAACTGTCATATTCTAAACCATTGCCAATAACACATTTGGCCATTAATTTATTGTACAGCTCATGATAATCATTTTAATTATGTTTTTTGGCAAAATAATTAACAGCTCAGCCATTGCTGAAATACGGGAGACATTGTGGAGAAATCCAACACGTTCTCATTCCCAACTCGTAGTGGAGCAGGAGGAGAACTCCTGTAAAATACTGGAAAGTGTGCATATTCCACTCAGGGACAGCGAATCAGCATTCAGAAAACGGGAGCCGGCAGTGATGAGGGCAAGTGAACCGCCTCCTTCGAGTCCACCCTGGGGCCCAGCGAAACATTAATCCGACTCCGTGGTGGCAATCACTGCCACAATATGTTTATGAATCGGTACAAATTATCAGGCCATGGATTTTGTGAGACAAAAAGCAGTCACATTTTTTTAAATAACCCCCGATAGTGTCTGTGGTAACAGGAGCACAAAGAATCACTGTTACGCTTGCGCACTGCAGTAGATTTTCTAGTCAAAACACAGCTTTTGCAGATAGCAAACTGTTAGCAAACTTCATTTCAAACCACACATTTTTGATCGGGTTC
The DNA here is from genome assembly GCA_029706075.1 of Aldrovandia affinis. Classification (NCBI taxonomy): domain Eukaryota; kingdom Metazoa; phylum Chordata; class Actinopteri; order Notacanthiformes; family Halosauridae; genus Aldrovandia; species Aldrovandia affinis. The sequence goes on along the minus strand of JAINUG010000745.1, from coordinate 23,577 downwards.
TTGTCTGGAGACTGAGGCGGCCATGGAAAAACTGTCATTTTGTGGCCATGTCTTGGTTGATTGGGCCAAAATGTCTGGGTGCTTACTGGAGTTCCTTATTACATTTACTTTAACAGGGACCCGAGGACCAGTAGATGTAAAACAATCCCATAACATCAAAGATCCACCACCATATATCACTATAGGTATGACGCATCTGACCATAAAAAACTGTTCCAACTGGAGTTCCAATGCTGTTTAGCAAACTCCAGATGCTTATTTTGTTGATTTTCCTCATTAGAGGCTTTTTTTCTGGCCTATTGGCAGGGAGGTGGCATCTGATGGTAGATTTGGAGACTTTGTGTTCCCAAGATGCAACTAAGTTTTGTGGATCTCCAACTCTGGCCCTTAGATTTTTCTTTGCCTCCCAAACCATCTGCCTCAATATGTGTGGCGGTAAAATGCACTTCTGTCCTCTACCAGGCATGTTTACCATGTTTTTCATTTTGGTTTTAAATCTTAATTAATGACCTAATAGTGAAAAAGTAATATCTTTAGAATTAGAATAAAGAATTATTAGAGGTGTGAATCATTGTGACATCTTTTTGGGGAAAAAACATTTGACCTGTTAAACAAAAATCAGTTTTTCCTCTGAGAAACTGCATTAGTACAAAGGAATATAATGTTCCTGTCTTTTTCAGCATAAAATATAGCTCATTGCCTGGTTTGTTTATTTTACACATCCTTTGCTGCTTCTATGGCCTTTCTGTAGCCAGAGATCTCAGACAAAACCCTGGTCCACATCTGCAGTAATTTTCAAATCCATTATTATAATTACTATGTTGCTCTTCTCTGTCTCGCGTTTTAATGGGCTGAGAGCAACACTCTCCTTTTTCCGTCTAATGCAGCCTCAATATAGCAGGTAGAATTTTAAATGGGATAATACAGTCCTTTCCAATGCTCCTCCATCACGCATTTCCCTCTCCTGAATTTGCTGTATGCAAATCCAGCTTTAAACTCTCCCGAGCTCCAGGCACTTCTTTCTTTTCCTGGTAGAAAATGTAAAGGATTAGCACCAATGCATGACTGATGCAACAGACAACCACGATCAGACTCAAGTGTGCAACATCAAGCAGGGGGGGAAAAAAGCCTCACCGCTCAGCTGTGTTCCTCAAATTTCCCTCTCGCTGTAGTTTATTCCACTCTTTCTTCACCTGGGTGCCAACGGCTTAAAGAAGGCATTTGGTTGGAATTCAAAACTCACGCTTTCTTCTCTCAGCCTAAATTATGACAGATTGTTGAGCTTTTTCCGATTGTGAATCTTTTTGTACACTTTTGTACAGGAATGGCACAGCAGAATATAAACTTCCCACGCCGCCATCTGCAATAATAGAAATCTGCAAAATCATTTTGAAAATGCTCAATGACAAAAAAAAAATGTTTGATTAACCAGTGATGGATGATGAAATTGTGGTTCAACGTAGTGAGGAAGGAATCACATTTCAGTAAAATGGTTTATGACTAAATCAGTACTCATATTTGGACGTAAACTTGGCGGGCTTGAAAGAGGAGGAGTGGGGGTTGGGGGTGGGGGGTGGTATTGTGAGTTGTGGTGATGTACAACAACAAGGAAAACACCAACCCTGGAACTATTCCACTTTCATTTCATGTGGAAAAAAAGGGTCATTAAGGGGGCTGAAAGGCATTTACAAAAAATGCCTTTTGTAACTGTAAGCCATTCAAATAGAGGGTCTAAAGGACTGCGCAAAAAAACAAAACAAGAATAAACTTTTCAGCAGCCGGAGTTTCGAATATAGCACACCTCCTCCAAGGACCATGTCAGGACCGATCTCAGACAACGAGCCGTTTGATAGGAAACTGACTTGATCCCTTCAGGAGCTTCCAAGACCACAGTGTGTCCTATAATCTCGAGGCCCTGTAACGTATCGCTAAATGTCAGAGGACTCTCATAACTTTAATAATTCCCCCAGCCCTTTGAATCAGATCCATTGTCAAAATTTGGTAGGTAAAGAGAATGCTGTCAGAATTATTGACCGCTCATTTTTAAATGCTCATAACGAATAAGGGAAACATTTTTTTTTGTGAACTACTGATACTAGCACAGGCAGGAGTGTATGTCTACTAAGAGCCAGTGATAACAGTGATAACCAGTGATAAGAGCAGACAGGAAATCTTCTTCCTGATATATTTGTATCAATTGTTTGGTAAATTGGGAGGGAAAGCTACAAAGCAAACACGCTTGAAGGGTGAGGTTCCTAATCCTCTTTACATACGATTAAAATCACAGACGCAGTCATAGATCAAGGTGTACCCTCATAATCAACATGGCAGGCCTCCTCTCTCCAGTCCGTCTCACATAATCTCCGTGCAGACCCGTATGACAGGTGCGCATTTACACTGGATTAATGCTGTAATATTTTGGCATTAACTTGAATTAATATGACGATGAATATGGAATATTGGGGTAATTACCTACTCTGACGTGGCCCCGTGCGATGCCACTTGCTGCGTCTTTTCAGGGATTTGCGGATTTCTCTGCTTGTGGCCGGGAGGATTTTGCACAGAACCTGCGAGCAGCAATCGCACATTGTACCCTTAATCTCTCATAGCCATCATAAAATGGCTGAAAAACTCTGATTCATAAAGAACTGCCCTTGACAGGAAAAAAATTGCGGGCAAGAGGCATGTAAGTACACCGTAATTATGTTGACACAGCCTTTAACTGTCAACCACTACGAGTTTTTGGGAAGGTGAGATTGGGGTGGGCATTGTTGCATCATTCATGGTTCCGATTCAGTCTTTAAAACTAAACTAGAGTGAGGAATGAAAGTCTGGACTACTTTAACAAAGCAGTGATGTCACACTGCAATGGCTCGTGGTGACATCACACCAAGGCCCTCGGTAAACCATCTGATGTGGATTGCCTTCAAGAGGACAGGCAGGCATATGCAAAAATCTATGCAGTCAGAATATTCAGGTATCAATCAGCTATGCATTAACATGTAAATGTTCTCTTTGCAGCAAACGGTGGTTCTGTGTGGCTCAGTAGGCAGAGCATGGCGTTGACAATGCTTCGGCTGTGGGTTTGATTCCCATTGGGGCCACATATACAGAAAATATATGTGTTCATTACTGTAAGTTGCTTTGGATAAAAGCGTCTGCTAAATGGCATATATTATTATATATTACATATTAAACGTGCGGATGAGGGGGAATGGGAGGAGTTGCTGTCTCAGCAAGAGTTTAGCTTCCTTTTTCCCTTTTGGTTTCCCCCTGTAAAACAGCCCTACGAACGCAGATATGCTGCTGGGGAAACGGAGAAAACTGCGTCCATCTATCCACGTCACTCAGACTGGCATCAGGGCCAGGATGGCCCAGAGGGGGTGGAGCTGAGGTGTAGGAAATGCCATTCGATGCTCCCCTCAGCACCACGCTCTGCTCACACTGTACAAGCAAGCCAAAGACATCCATTGTTATGATCCAGGCTGCCTCTGTGATAAAACGATATTATTACACTGGCTTTTCCTATTATTAGTATTTTTTTGCCTTTATGGTGGAATATTCAATTACAGTATGTTAGAAAAAGGGAAAAGCCTTGCACACATTTGTGACTTTTATGTTATCTTAAGCTGCGTGCTCTGGCTAGATAGCAGCCATATTCAAACATCCACGGCAAGGAAAAATCTCATTAACTTTCAGTTAAAAAAAAGAATGAGAAAAAATGTATTTAATCAGTGGTTCCATAAACGCACGATTATTAGGTGCAGATCAAAGATTTACATTGAATCGTGAACTCTATTGGATTACGTTATGTGTGAAAATGATATTCTGTAACAGGAAGTGTGTAGATCGACCCGGTGGCTTTGGGAGGCGTTTCTCTGCTTTCGGCCCGTTCATATCAATACTGCAATTAAACTGTCTATCGTGCATTTTTTCCACCTGCACTTTATTTGTTTTCTTCCCATTAAGGTCTGTATTTTTCTAACTCGCCATTTTTGAAGTTCGTTTTTTTGGAGTGCGATTACCTGCTCCTGTATGCTTGATTTATTTTCACACTTACACACCCATTCAGCAAGCCCTATTAAGGCACAGACAGCATACCTGCCTTTTCCTATTACATATTTCTATTCAGCATAAATATCTGGTTGTAAACTGCATGACTGCATAGATACACAATGCTGATTGTATATGTTTTTCTATTTGAGTGCGTGTATGCGCATGGGTGTAAACTTCATAAAAATGTTATGTCTTTAAAAAACACACAGCTTTCCAGAAATATCTACAGGTACAAATTCAGCACACTAATCAATCCATTTTAGACACACACACACACACACACGTACACACACACGTGCACCCACACACAAACACGCACATGCACGAACACACACACACACAAACACGCATGCACACACACACACACACACACAGAGACACACACGCATGCACACACACACACACACACACACGCCACACACACACACAGACGCACACACGCAAAAAATGCACACACACGCACATGCACGCATGCACACACACACACAGACCCACACAGAGGCACACACACACACACAAACACGGATGCACACACGCACGCACGCATGTACATACACACAAAGAGACACACACGTGCACACACACACAAACACAAACAGACACACACACACACACACACACACACAGACACAGACATACATGCACATACATACACACACGCACATATACATGCCTCCTTAATGTCCTTAAGTTCCCTGTATGTAGAGTGCTCTGTGTAGAGTGTTCTGTGGCTGAAAGATTAATTTGCCAACCTGTCCACAGTGCTGTGCTGTTTACTGAGAGAGACATAGTAGATGGACAGAGAGAATGATAGACAGAGGGAACTATACAGGGATGGAGAGACTATACAGTGAGAAATCTGACTAATTTTAGGGCAACACTTTTTAAAGTATTTGTTATTCTTGTTTTACTTTTTCTACTTTTATATTATTTAATATATTATTAATTAAAAAAATATATTTACCCCATATATACATATATATATTTGTGTGTGTCTGTGTGTGTGTGTGTGCGAGAGTGTGTTTAATATTACACAGTTGCACTTATTTGACTTACTTCAAATTAGTCAAATTAACTCCTCTCTTTCCTCTGGCTCTGTCCCCTCCTCCCTCAAATGCGCTCAGGTTGTCCCCCTCCTCAAAAACCCTCTCTGAATCCTGCTGTCATCTCTAACCACCGACCTGTCTCTCTCCTCCCATTCCTTTCCAAAACGTTAGAGCGGGCTGTCTATAATCAACTGTCTGCTCATCTCTTACAGAACGACCTGCTTGATCCCAACCAATCTGGGTTCAGAGCAGGCCACTCCACAGAGACTGCTCTCCTTGGTCACTGAGGCTCTTCACGCTGCTAAGTCGATCCCTTAGCTCCGTCCTCCTCCTCCTCGACCTGTCAGGCGGCATTTGACACCATGGACCACCGGATCCTGCTCTCATCTCTCGTCGAGATGGGAATCTCTGGATCCGGTGGTCCGTAATTGTCAAATGCCGCCAGCTGATCGGCAGAAGGAAGGAAGGACGGAGAACAAGAGATCGAGAGCAACAGCGTGAAAAACCTCGGTGACCGCAGAAGAAACGGTCTCTGTGGAAGTGGCCTGCTACTGGCAGATCGTCTGTAAGAGATGAGCGAACGGTGTTCTCAGAACAGCCCACATCTCTAACATTTTGAAAATGAAATGGTGAAGATGACAGCAATTTCAGAGAGGAATTTTTGACTGAAAACCGGAAGAGAAAGGAGTTAATTTGACTAATTTTGAAATAGTAAATAAAATGCAACTGTGCTATTATTAAACACGCTCTCGCGCACACACACACACACGGGCACGCACAAATATATATAATAACTATAATAAGGGAGTAAAATATATTTTTTTAATTAATAATGATAAATAATATAAAGAAATGAAAAATGAAACAGAATAACAAATGCGCAAGAAGTGTTGCTTGTCGAGATTTCTCATATGTCTCTCCGTATCACAGTATGTCTATCATTCTCTGTCCATCTATATGTCTCTCGTAAACAGCACTGTGGACAGGTAAACATCTTTCAGCACGAGCTCTGCACAGGCACTCTGCATACGAAACTTTAAGACCAAGGGGCATGTATATGTGGCGTGTAATGCATGTATGTACCTGTCTGTAATGTGTCTTCTGTTTATGTTGTGTATTATTACGCATAATATGCTGTGGCTCTTCATCTTGTAATAATTCTGCGCTCGTCGTATCGCGTGTGTGTCGACCCACTGGCGTGGCGCTCAAGCGTCTGTTATTGAAAATTGCTATGGCTGGCTGTGTGGCTGGCTGCATGCGTCGATATCTCTGTGTATTATTATGTAATGCATGTTTATGTGTGTGTAATCGTTATGCATGTCGTGACTTTGTATTGACGGAGTACGCGTCGATGCGTGTAATAATGTGTGTGGCTGATGTATTATTGTCTAAATGTGACCGAATTCTTGCCTGTAGATATTTCTCGAAGCTGTGTGTTTTTAAAGACATAACATTTTTATGAAGTTTGCCCATCGCATACAAATAAGAAAGAGCATATGCAATCGGCATTGATATCTATGCAGTCATGCAGTTGAAAATATGTAATAGGAAAGGTAGTGTCTGGCTCTGCGGCTTGCTGAATGAATATTGAATGTGAGCAAATCGAAGCATGCAGGCAGTAATCGCACTCCAAAAAACGAATACTTAGAAAAATACAGACAACAATAAGGAAAACAAATAAAATGCAGGTGAAAAAATGCGCGATGAACAAGCTATTCTGCAGTATTGAGCGGGCAGCGCAGAGAAAGCGTCCCAAGCGCAGTCGATCTGCTCTGTGCAGAATATCATTTTCACATAACGCTCAATAAGTTCGCGATTCAATCTTCAAATCTTTGATCTGCACTATGTCGTCTTTTTATCGTTTACTATCGTCCTTTTAACTGAAAGTTAATGAATTTTCGCTTTGCGTGGATATTTGAATATGGCTGCTATCTAGCCAGAGCACGCAACTAAGATAATAAAGGGAATGCAGATGTGTGCGAAAATACAACATGTAAATTGAAATATTCACCATGAAGCAAATACAATAATAGAAAGCCAGTGCTCAACTATATTTTATCAAAAATGGCAATGGATGTCTTAACTTCGCTAGCTGCGAGTAATGAGCAGAAGCGTGAGCTGAGGGCATCAGGCTGGCGACTCCTACGCACTCAGCTCCACCCCTCTGAATCTGGCCTGATGCCGATGTGGCGATGAATAGATGGGCGCCCAGTTTCTCCGTTTCCCCAGCAGCTATCTCTTTGTGAAGATATTTTGGAAACCAAAGGGAAAGGCTAAATGAAACGCTAACTCCTCCATTCCCCTCATCCGCTGCGCGTTGTAATATAATAATATATGCCGTGCACAGCAACTTACGGCGTGAACGTATATTTTTCGTATCTTGGCTGGCGCCAGCCAGCGCCTGTCCAGCAGCCATGCTCTACTGCTGAGCCGCACAGAACCGCGTTTGCTACGAAAACATTTGCAATGCATGGCTGATGATGTCTGACTGCGCGAATTTTGCGCTTATGCCATCTCTTGAAAGGCAATCCACATCGAATGGGTTGCGAGGGCTACCGCGGTATTACGTGTGACATCACTGCTCGTAAATGGTCGAACTTTCATTCCTCACTCTAATTTGGTACAAAGGCGAATCAGAACCATGAATGATGCAATATGCCCACTGATCTCACCTTCCCAAGCTGGTGATTGACGATTAAGGCTGTGTCAATATGATACGGTGCTACATGCCTCTTGCCGCGAATTTCGATCGGGTTTTCAGCACCGATACATGATGGCTATATTAGGTACAGTGTCGCGTTGCGCTGCGGGACTATTACTCCTCCCTACAAGCTTTGAAAATCGCAAATCCCTGAAAAGAGCAGCGGCAGAAACAAGCCATCGTCGATGTATCGAAGCAGGCATGATACCCAATATTCCATATTCTCGTCATATTAATTCAGTTAATGCCAAAATGTAGCGATATCCGGTATAAATGCGCACTATCCTGCGAGGTGATCTGTGCAGTCCTCTTGAGCGAACTGAAGGAGGCTTCACCATGTTGATGCCAGTACACACTTGATCTATGACTTTCGTCTCTTGAACTGTGCGTATGTAGAGGATTAGAACCTCACCCTTCAGGCGTGTTTGCTGTAACTTTCACTCCCAATTTACCAAACAATTGATACAAATCAGGAAGAGATTTCACAATCCTTCTTATCACTGGTTATCCTGTTATCACTGGCTCTTGGCTGTACTCACTGCCGCAATCTTGTATCATTAATTCGCAAAAAAATGTTTCCTGTGCGTTATGAGCTGCGATTTAAAATGGCGATCAATAATTCTGACGGCGTATATTTACCTGCAAGTACGACGTGGATACGATGAGGCTGAAATTATTAAGATCTCTGACGATGCGTGCGTGCGAACTCTGAAAGTCTAGAACTTTAATGACTCCTGAAGGATCAAATCGATTTCTCTCAAGCAGCTCATTATCTGGAGCCAGTTCAACATGTCCGGCTGCTAAGCTGCTCTGAATGGCCTACGGTTGTGTTTCCTTGTTGTTGTACATCACCACAGCTCTGCTCACCCGCCCCAACACTCCTCCAAGCCCGCCAGACTAAGATCCCAAATATGACGCATTTAGTCTCAATATTACTAAAATGTGATTCCTTCTCACTGCGGTGACATTTATGTCATCTGCTGTTGTCAATATTTTGTCGTGAGCATTTTCAAATGATTTTGCGGAGCCCTATTATTACGATTAAACGTGGAAGTTACCTGCTGTGCCATTCTAATGAAGTAACAAAGATTCACAATCGGGCTTCAGCAATGTCATAATTTAGGCTGAAAGAAGCGTGGTTTAATTCCAACCGTTGGCGCAGTGAAGAAGGTGGAATGGCACTACAGCGGAAGAAATTGAGGAACGGCTGGCCGATGAAGACTTTTCCCCTGTGATGTTGCACCTTGAGTCTGATAGATGATTGCCTCTATTGCATCGGTAATGCGATGATGCTAATCACTTTACGTCTGGAGAAAGTCGGAGAAGTTTAAAGCTGGATTTGCATACGGCAAATTGAGAAGAAAATACTGCTATATTGAACATTAAACGGAGAAGAGTGTTATCTGACCCCGTCGCGGACAGAGACAACATATGTTAATCAATGGTTGAAAATTGCGGATGTCTGAGATCTCTGGCTGAAAGGCCGCCGAAGCGGCGATATGTAAAATAAACCGAACAATGACTGTATTTTATGTAGCGTTGAACAGTAATCACGGGTTTCTCGGAAGGAAAAACTGATTTTTGTTTGGCAGGTCGAATGTTTTTTCCCCAAAAGATGTGCAATGTTCACGCCTCTAATATTCTTTATTCTAATTCTAAAGGCTGTGCACCGCTATTAGGTAGGTAATTAAGATTTGAAACGAATGAGCATGTCGTATGCACGGTAATTGCATTTACCAGCCGCATATTGAAGGCAGATCAATTTGGGAAGACAGAACCAGGTGGAGATCACAAAACTTGGTGCATCTTTGAAATTCAAAGTCCATCAACATGGAAGCAGAAAAAAGAAATCAAGCAAAATAACATCTGGAGTTTTGCTTCAAACTCCAGTTGGAGCTGGTTTTATGTCCAGATGCGTCATACTATAATTGATAATGGTGATGGATCTTTGATGTTATGGGATTGTTTAATCTACTGGTCACCGAGTCCCTATGTTAAAAATGAAATGTAAGACTCAGTAGACATTTTGGCCCAATCAACAAGACATGAAGCACAAAGCTGTTTTGGTTCCATGGCACGCCTCGATCTCCGGGCAGAACCGGTAAAAATGTGGTTTGAATTGAGTTTGCTAACGGTGTGTGTTTTGACACAGAAAATCTACTGCGAAATGTAAGCGTACAGTATTCTTTTATTAACCACTGTTACCACAGACCTGTCGAGGAGTTATTAAAAATGTGACTGCTTTGTCTCACAAAATCCGTAAGCGATAATTTATGCGGTCATAAACATATTGTGGCAGTGATTACCCGCAGTGGTCTTTCGGCTGAGCCCCAGGGTGGACTCGAAGGAAGCGTTTCACTTGCCCTCGTACTGCCGGCTCCGTTTCTGAATGCTAAATACTGGTGGAGATATGCACGCTTTCCAGTATTTACGGGAGTTCTCTCATAACTCCTTACGAAGTTGGGAATGGCGGCGTGTTGGATTTCTCCACAATCTTCCGTATTCAGCAGTAACTGAGCTGTTATTTTGCTTAAAAGGCTTATAATTAAAATGATTATCATGAGCTGTACAATAAATTAATGGCCAAATGTGTTATTGGCGGCTGGTTTAAGTATGACAGTTTTAATTTAGGAAAATCTGTATTCCTCTTCTGTATGCTACTGCGTGAAATATTTACATTTTAAATATTAATTCCGTGTATTCCATTCATTTTAGTCTGTCTTTAAAACAGTGGCAGACTTAGATAATGCTAGTGTGGCTGTTTGTGATGGTGACGCGAATCGAGATTTGGCAAGTGTTTATTAACAGGCGAAGTCAACCAGAATCGAAGTCGAAGATACCGTCGTGGTGAAGAGAAGAAGCAATAATAGAGCGATCCAAATCGAGAACTGAAGTTTTAAAATCGCTGGGTGAGCCAGGTAATGTCAAGAATTGTCGTAAAATGTAATAACTCTGGCCGAAGAAAGGTAGCTCGGAAAATGCAGCGTACTGACTGAAATGAAGCACTGGTATAGCGGGGAGACATAATCAGAAATCGGAAGAGGAAGGCTGAACACAGGCGTTACATGGGAAGCGTAAGATCTGCGGACGCGAACCATGCAACATATGAACAAATAAACGGCCTGGGAACTTCAGACGTGCATAATAAAGGGAGTACGCAAGGAGAAAAGCGTTAGCGTCTTGTGCGGCGGAAAATAAGCAGGGGATAGAATAATGAAGAAGAAAATGCGATAGTAAGCGTGAATGAATTAATTGTTGAACAGTGTTGAAGCAACTAATCTAAATCCCTAACGTTAGTTAGTGCTGTACACACCTATATAACAAAGTGTGATGAAAAGTAGGAAGAGGAAGAAGCGAAGAAAATAGCGAAGATGATCCCGAATCTCCCGAAGTGAATGACTTTAAGACAGGTGGATCAGGAGGTACAATAACAGACATGCTGGCGTGGGCGCAGGCATGACTCGAGAAGGTAAACAAATGCAAAGCAACAGAACAGATATCAGAATGTAACGGCTAACTAGCAACCAAAGATAATGTGTAATAATGTTCAGCGCAAACATGATAAGGCAGAATACCCTGATAATGTCTCAGTAAACTGAAGTCACATTTAACCCAATTTACTAAGCAGGAAGTGAAAGTAAAATAAAATGGAAATGCATACGAATACTTGAAAATGTACAATAAAGTAAATGTACTAAGCTAAACAAATATGTACTTCGCCGTTGAATATCACTGGTTTTAGAAATTTACAGCACTGGAGTTAGTCCACTGCATGACACTAATGCAAATTTTACAACAATATATCCGATCAGGAAGACGAAAGTCGTGAATGTAAGTCTCGTATTTTAAATTCTGGAAAATGTTTTGGCATCTCATGCGCTGTTATGTTTTGAACGTTGTTCTGTTTATTTTTTGTATTTTGTTGATTTTCTCATCATATCATTCACTTCAGTTCGGTATCTGTGACCGTGATCCTCTGTTATTGCACCTGACCGGTGATTTCGACTTTGCCGAGTTTTCTGTTTCTTGATATCTCGACAGCACTCTGTATAATGAACAGATCTGGCCTTTCTCACGTTTCTATCCTGCTATGCGTTCTCTCTCTGGGTGTCCTCATCCTGTGCGTTTCTCTCTTAATCGCTGTCTGCGCTGTTCATAACAGCTGTTCTCGAGCTGTGGCTAGCGTGTCTGCCCTGCTCTTCCGAATGTAGGTAGTATCTATGTGGCCTGCGATCGTCTTTCGTTTCCTCATTATTGTATTAGTTATCCTCCCGGTCACGCTATTGTGTCACTCCCCGTTTGTATTATTCGCTGTTTTGCTTTCGGTCTTTGTCGAAGCCGTTGATCATCATTCACTGACGCGACAATGAAGCGGAGTTTGACATATTTTCTGGTGCCTCTGTTTGACTTCATTGCCCTCATTTGAACTGTTCACCTTTCTGTTATTTGGTTTTAATTTGTATTGCCTGTTGACGAACGCAGCACGCTACCACCTCTGATATCGGCTTTAACTGCTTGATCGTTAAGCGTTCGCTCTGCCTTATCTGTTCTGGAGTGTTCGATTTCCTCACATGCCTTGCACAATTTGACAATTATTTCTATCATTAAAGCAGGAATGGTTTTTATGGTTGAATACAGGAAACACGGAAGTATTTTGGCCATTACTAGAGATTGTTTTTGTTTTATACTAGAATCAAATAATTCATAAAATAAATAAGCACTAAAATAAATTTTATTTTATGCGAATGAGCGCTAATATGATATGTAAAACATCTATTGATAACAAAAGAATGATAAAAGGATAAATTCATATATTTAAATTAAAGTGGCATATTTACTACTATATCTGAATCAAATAACCCTGGCATTTATTAACGTATGAAGATATGCATATCAAGTGAAATATGAGCTCTCGCTGGCCTGTGTCGAATTCATTTTCGATTGAATAAAGTCTAGATGAAATCAAAAACTGACAAACGCAGAGTGCATGAAATGCCTAATTCGGTAAGTTTATGGTGTTAGGAACTGCGTTAGACCATGAAATGTTTCATTCGAAGGTAATCTTTCTGTGAAATGGTGCCGACGGAATGAATTACGCTCTCATTAAAAATCTGTTACATGAACTTTGCTGCGTGTGAGTTTGTCTTTGGTGTATCCCCACCCCCGACCTGGAAATAAGCAGGTATGACCAAAGAATGATGTCGTCTGGGGAAGCCCAGATCATGAGCCTGAATCAATGCCTTTACTGAGCTGAAGCCATGTGGGCTGATAGCTAAAAGACAATGGTGTCAGCGTCTTCCCAATCTGTGTTTGTCACCGGGGGCCCAGTGGGGCCGTGAGGAAGGCTGGTGCCGATCACGGTAACGGAACTGGCATCTGCCGGCTCCTCAACCCTGGTCTGGAGCCTGGCGTCTGCAGGTATATTCCTGTTCTGGAGAAGCCTGTCAGAATGTTGACGGACAGGAACCAATTACTGGCGAAGACAGGATGAAGGTACTTCCAAATGCAGTTTAGAACAAATGTTAAGAGCAATGTCTGAACGAACTGCGAAATTTCTGCTAACAAATAGACCAAGAGGAAGGCTAAAACAAGCGGCGACTCAAAGCGTGCGTGCGAATGACTAAACGCTGGGACACTTGAGAAACGAGCGAGGACAAGCTTTCGGGCGGCAATACAAATACAATAAGACAAGCTAAGGGCAGTGAATGCTCGAAGCATAGAACGGAACTGAAAGGATAAATACTTCTCCGGATCGCAGCTCGTCGTCGTCGTGATTGAAACATTGCATTCTGGCATGACTTTCACTTCTTCTGAGAACGGGGCATGAAAGTGTTTGCTGGTCAGTATGACAGACACGGCAATCGTAGACCTCGTTAGATCTGGAGAGACACAATGCTGCAACGACGAGGCCTGATCTGTGAGACTTCCACGGCTCAGCAGGGCTGCAAACCCTGGTCTGGAGGGCGACAATCAATGGCTATTCTTCCTGGTCACCTGCAGGCTTTAAAGTGGACATAGTCGTAACAATGGCGTACTGAATTGCACTGCTTACTGCCGTGATTTCATGGCATGCATGGAACGGTGTGTTATGGCGCCGCGTGTTGCCAAATTTGTTAATGAGATTATCACCGACAATACCTATTTGATAGTGGAAAGGCTGACCCGAACATTAGACACAGCATTGTTTCTTTTATCTATAAAGTGGAAATATAATTTTATTGCAATGGCCTTTCTTTCATTGTAATTTTCTTTATTCTGGAAAACACTAAGCACGATGATAATACATTATAGTGTTTTCTTAATTTATTTGTATTATTGATGCTTATGAATGAAACTGAGGACCGCAATTAAAAACAAGCAGTACGATATATTTTGTTAGCACTCTATTTAAGCAAATCAAACAACTGTTCTGATTTGGTTTTTGCTCTTGAACAAAATAACCTGGCGTTTTGGCTGCGTCGGTGTGGCCCGGCGATTTACTGCGATTACAAGTCTTGGCGGTGCATTTCCCCAGCTCATGAGGTCATCGCAGGCGGGTTGGTCCGTCGGCTTAAATCCAGCACTATCCCCGATATTATTGAGGCTGACGGCTACAGGTATGATCAGTTTCATGCAGCTGATTTCATCTGCATGTATTCGAGCTTTCTGAATTCGCTGCCTGTTTTCAATAAAAAGAAATGGAAGAGCAGGGTGATGACGCAAAATTATTGTGCGAATATTTCCATATTTTCTTGTCTTTATCGGGAAGTGGAATTTAATGAACGATTCTTCATGTGGTGATTGTATTATGTTTCTCTCCAAGCGTTAATGGAGTCCATCCTTTAGTGATAATGCTTTGTGCTGACTAGATCGTGGTTAGTGCTTAATGAACACTGTCGAATCAAATCGTGGTGAAAGTTTATTGTTAGGTTTTAATAAGATTTATTCATCAGATGTGCTTCGTGATGTCGAAGCATGGTCTTCTTTGCTATTTATATTTATTTGTACAGCGTATATAATACACATTATTCACTGCGCATATGGAAACATGTTTAACAGCTCAGTCTACAATTTTGCAGTGCAAACTTGCATTCAAGCATTTGAAAAAGTCGTCAATTTTCAAGCACGAAAGATATCCCAATGAATATTTTTAAATTAATAATAATAATAATAATAATAATAATAATAATAATAATAATAATAATATTTCTGTATATCAGCTTAGCAGCTTGTTCACTAGCCATGATGATGACAAAATCGGCAGTTTTCATCATACGAGAGGCACTTTAAGGGGAATGAACACAACAGTATGACGATGTTCAAATGTTCACCATAAATGCAAATACAAACAGATAGACTCTGCAGCAATAGCTAATAATTTGCTATTGCAACTGAGGAGAAGGCTGCGGAAAACGCTGAGAGGAAAATATCTTCGATTTCATCCTCGTATGAACCCGCTGTGTTTATTGAATTTGTTCGTTCGCATGACTGATTCTTTGGGCATGTTTACTGAAGGCTGCTAATAGTGCCATGGTGGTGTCCGCGATCGCAATCGTCTTTTTTACGAATTTGCGCAACGTTTGCATTAAGAGCCTTCGTCAGAGCATGGTTGCTTATAATTCCTCGCCGCTCAGATAAATGCGGCCTCGGCTCACCGAGGAAAAAAGTGAGTAGCTGCGAAACCTTTTTTCATTTTTGGATGATAAGCAGTATGTATGAAGAAAACGTTTAACCAAGTAGACAACGCGATCAAGCAGCAATACTTTTAAAGTATCGTCTGACCAGTCTGCATTATATTGGGTACTGTGATCATGCTGAAGCTCTTTAATGTTTTAACTATCAGATGGTTCCGTCACTCACGGCAGATTTGCCGTGTCTGGTGTTAGAGCTTTCAGGGAAATGAGAATGTTGTGAACTGTGTTACGCTAACATGATAAACACCTGTTGTTAATACCCTGCCAGATACGGGGTGAATCACGATGACTAGCGATGAATGAGTGTTAGTTTCTCCATCGAGACATTTGCGTGCTGTCGCGTCGAGCTGGTCTATCTTCGTCTCATCTTTTTTGCTGATCTTTGCGTTGGCGATTTCTTGTTCCCCGGTGCTAACGTGAAATAATTTCCTTGAAAATACGGTTGTTGTGTAAACTCTTGTGCTGCTAAAATATTTGGCTACGCGTTAACACTCTAAAGTAACAAGTTAGCCAGCTGGCTGGCCGAATTCTGGATGTTAATTAGATGTACGAAGAATGGGTACGGTGCGCCTGATATTGCGTGTCTGGCGTTGGTTCGACGTATGCTGGCAAAGCTCTGGTGTCGATCGTTAATATGAAGTAGTTATATTTTGGATGGCGTCATTTCACTTTCTAGCGTTAGCCGCGTTCTAGTCCCTCTTGCGGGGTTGAGCAGCGTGTGCTCGACAGACGCTGACGATGACAGCATGGCGAGTTGTTTGTGGCCAAGAATGTATTAACTTGCTAAATATTTGGCTATAGCGTTAACGTTATGTGCACGCTGCCGCCTCTAGTAACAAGTTAGCTGGCTGGCTGTGGTGCTAGGCTGCGATGTTGAGTGGAATATTGCAGAAATGTAATCACGGTACCTGCACATGTCTAGCGTTGGGCCGACGGCTAACGGCATTAACAGTGTCGTCGTTAATGCTAGCTGAGTAGTTATCTTTTTGGATGCGGCGTCATTTCAGCTCTAGCGTTAACGCGTTCTATCGAATGCAGTCCCTCTTTGGGTTGACAGCGTGATATCGACAGACATGATAAACGTTGACATTTGGCACGACAGATAATTTCCCTTGAAAATACGGTTGTTAAATAAAACGCTAAGAATATTTGGCTATAGCGTTAGCGTTCGCCACCGCTGCCTCCTAAAGTTAGCTGGCGGCTGCTCGGAGTAGGCCCTGCGGATGACGAATAGATATTGCAGAAAATGTGTCGTGCGAACATGTGTATTGCGCATGTCTAGCGTTAGTTCGTCGGCTAACAGCTGGCATGCTCTGGTATCGTCCGTAGCTATACTTGAGTAGCGTTATATTTTGGATCGACGACGCTCTAGCGCGCGTTCTATCGATGCAGTCCTCTTTTGCAGAGGTTTCGACGTGTGGACACATGACGATGACATTCGCCCCAATACGGTTGTTTGGCAAAGAATGCTGATAGCTGCTAAGAAGATATTTGGCTACTCTTTGCGATGCGTTATAGTCCGTGCGCACTGCTTTAACTGCCTCCTAGTAACAAGTTAGCTGGCTGGCTGTCGAATTTATATTACGAAGGAAATGTAATCGTGCAGAACGCAATGTATTGCACATGTCAACGTTAGTTCGACAGCTAGCAGCATGCTCGTTAATATGCTAGCGTTATGGATGAAGCGTCATTTCGCGCGTTCTATCGTGCCCGGTCCCTCTTTGAAGGTTCGACAGCGTGTATGACAGACGCGTGGCGATGCGACTGTTCCCCGGCAACGTAGATAATTTCCTTAAAATACAGTTGTTGTGTAAATGTATTAGCGCTGGAGATATTTGGCTATAACGTTAGCGTTATAGTCCGTACTTTGCCTCTAAGTAACTGAAGTTGGCTGGCTGGCTGTCGAGTTGTAGGCCTGCAGTGTTAGATATTACGAAATAGCATATTCTGGCGCAATGTGACGCATGTCTAGTTCGACGGCTAACGCTGCTCTGGTAACTCGTCGTTAATAGCTGAAGTAGCGTTACGCCTGACACGGATGCGGCGTCATTTCCTTTCTAGCGTTAGCGCGTTGATCCCTCTTCTGCCGGCGTGTATCGGCAGACATGACGGCGACCAACACCATTTGAATGTAACGATAAGATAATTTCGCGAAAATACGATTATTCATGACAAGAATATCTTGAAACTGCTAAAAATGACTGGCTGTATATTCTCGCGTCACCTGCTTAGCTACTAGTAACTGAAATGAACTGGCTGTCGAATTAGATATGTTACAGCTAGCTAACTGAAGCTCTGGTGTCGATCTATAGATTAAGCGTAGTCTTTGAAGTAATTTTTGTTCTTCTCTTCTAGGATCATCATGAGTATCAGGTGCAATATAAAATGCAAAGAAATTCATCAGAATTCGAAACTGTTATGACATCTTCCATCACTGGCTTTTGAAATAAACCGACACACTGCCCTCGCAACTGTATTGATGTGTGTGTGTGTATATATATAGCTATGTATATGCTCATAGTGAAGTCACGCTACTAATTTATTAGTGATAATATGTCGGCCAGACGAACACTGTTAATGGTCATTATCGTCATATTGGTCTTCTTCTTTTAGTGAAGAGAAGTTTTCCATCACAATGGTGAACATCTTAACGGTGGAGAACGAGGCGAAGCGAGATACTGGATAGCGGCATTGTTTCACTGTCTACGACTACCAATGGAATAATGCTTGTCATCATGAACCTGGTGACTGCAGTGTTATTGACGACAATGAAGCCTTTGCTATCTGGCTTTGTGCATTAACGATCATCCCCGTGCTCTGGGTAATCGATCACTGCGCATTTGATTCCTATAAACAATACTGCCACCCATATTATCCTGAAATTGTATATATTTTCACTAAATCGGTATAATATGCCTTTGTGGTGTTTCTGTAGAAAACGACGCATCGAAGACATCACCTGTCTGCAAGCTGGTATGTCCCGTCACCTGACACCAATGCGCTTCGTCGAACTTTTGAACTGTTATGGCACCAGGGCACGTAAATGGACAACCCAGTCTCAATGGAACCCACAGATAAGGTTAAATAAAAATGAATAAAATTGACATAGCTTCCATTCAGTCTGTTCAATCAATACAAATGTAGAAAATGCTATTTTGTGTTCACAACATAAATGCTATCGTGTGATGACGATGCTTTCAGGCCATCCGCACTCGATCCTCGAAAGTACAGTGCTCGTCTTTAGAAGAAGCAACATGGAGCAGCGTTTTCACGTCGAAGAAGAAGAAGAGGCTTTGCAGTAAAGATAATGATTAAGATGTCATGCAATTAGCTCCACTCGAAAGGTTTAGATGTAAATCAGCACACTTCAAATCACGCGTTCTTCTTGCTTCGCATCAACAATGAATGCGTCATGGCGCAACTTCTTTAGGAATCAAGGCTTGTGACTGAGTTTAACACCAATTCCATGGTATTAAACAGCTGAAAAACAAGCATCTTCTTGACGCAAAGCCGGGTTAGGAAAGAGAATGTTTTATGATCAAAAAAACTGATAGCCTGTTTTCAGTTAAGGAGCGATTCCAAGTGTGCAGTGTCCATGTAACCGCGTCGTATTGCTGTATCGATATGTCATCTGATACAAGCGGTGCGGCTGCTCTACGTGACGTGTCCGCGTCTGTGTCGCTGGCATGAGGTGGAGCCAGCCAATACCGTTTCATACTAGCGGCAGGCAGTAAATTGCTCATGGCTTCACCGCTGCTGCAAACCGCCTGCTTGTGATTTATTTTAAGATGATAAAACAGATTCTGCTGATAGAACAGAAGTGCTGAGTATGAGGAAAAGGAACAATCGGTCTGGCTTTAGAAAAGTGATGATGATATTCTGAATTGCGAACGCATGGTGGAAGTGAGGAGTAATGTCCATAATACTAAATATATTCGCATTTCATGCGACAAGCGTAGACTCAAATGTCTTAGTGATTGTGTCTGTATAGGTGATGAAATTGGTACGGTGTATTTCTACTCAAATTGAAGTTGATAAAACTCAAGTCCATCTTAGACTAGATGAATGATTTAACCGCCGACGCTGTACAGCGTCCTGTGACGACCGAGAGTAGCTGCGCTGAGTATTACTTTACCATAAGCAAGTCCCGCATGGGAAAGAAAAGAGATATGAGATTGTCTTGATTATGGTCTATCTCACTCATGAGGCCGGTATCATGTCTCTGTGCGCCAGCTGTAATGCTGCCGATGGCGTTTTCGGTGCAGATCGCGACAGCGTTCATGACCGCGTCGGCAGAGAGAGTGACGGTTTTACGCGGAAACGCGTGCATGCGCGGCGATGCGATGCGTGGCTCACAAAGGTGTCGTCTCACAGTCGGAAACATTTCTGGTCAGAGTGGGTTTCTATCGTGGCGTTGAAGTCGTTCAGGGGGAAGGGGCGACTCTGCTGAGATTTGATTCAGAACAGAGAGAATGGAGGCTTCATGAAGCATGCCGCCGTGATGATCAACGAATGAAGCAGAGGAAATGTCAAGAGTGCCTTCTTTGATGAATCGCCGACGTTCCGAGAAAATGCATCATGAAGAGATGCGGGGCTACTGGAAGACGGCACCTTATCCTTGATCTGTTTTCTCTACGTACAAAGATGACAATACATTGCTCCTACTTTACTATTATTACTCTATTTCTTTATTGAAAAATGAATGCAATTTAAATCTTACTGAAAAGAGCAGGAAAATCTATTTTGATGAACATTGCAATCAGCCTTCGGTTAAGAGAATGATCTACACCTGTAGTGGCATCGATGGCGCTTAACCAGTAGTATGATGCATGATGGTTGTTTACAAGCGGTATTGATTATGGCCTGAACAGTTACTCCAGGACTTCGGACTCCTCTTGAGTCGGAAGAGATGACGGAAACTCTTTCGAAACGGAATAAATCCAAACAGGCTTTGGACATGCTTTTCTTGACTTCCGCACCCTTTGCTGATGCTTGTTGTGAACTGGCATGCTGATGAACCATTACCAGGCTATGTTTAAGGAACATCGTCGTAATCATGTGCTATTGTATGGAAATTTGCTAATGCGCTATGCCGGTTTACAATGATGGATCCCATTGGAAGCTTCTAGAGACTTTGAATGGATTAGCTAATGTTTATGTTTCACATGTCCCCATGCCTCGACATAATTCATGGCTTATTTTGCTCTGACTTTATGCACTATAACTGTTGAACCTTATATAGATAGTAAAACATTTAGATCATTGTTCTCACTTTCTTACAGAGTGAGACAATGATATGGCATCCTTCCTCCTCGCCTCCTAACAACCTGTGAAGGAAGAACGAAGGAAAATCAGCGTAGCTCGAGCCATTGACAAATCTTATTTCACAAGGTATATGGCAGATTTAAAATGTGAAATGACTCTCATTGGTGTAGTCTGCTTTATTATGCCATTTATGGTAAGCTGTGTTGCTAGAAATCGCCCGCAAAACCACCAACGGCAGTGGAATATTGGTAAGTCGTAATCCGTCTGTCACTATTTGTTTTAGTTGGCTCCGTCACCTAAGAGAGGCAGATCTAATAATTTAAACTACACGAAAGAATGATTTCATGCCAACTATCTTTGTGAAAGTGTATTGCCTTGTCCTTCGGTCGCAGCAGAGTGCAGTCGCGCGAAGGAGGAAATCGCCGGCCATCTATGTCTTCTTCGCGCTCGAAGACAGCAGGAAGGCCATCCGGCAATTTCTTCATCATGTTCGGCTCAAATAAACCTGTGAACACTCGTTGGCAATGGTGATGAACTTTAGGTTCATTTGTATTTAACATTAATATGATGCAGCGCGCTTTACATTTCTGCAAACAACAGTCTATAACATAGATGTTGACACCACCGGCGAAGAAAAGCCTAAAGTGTCAGGAACTGAGAACAATTTTGCTGAATGTCTATAAGTGTTATTCTGAAGATTGTGCTTGATCGTGAAGCTATTTAACTTCCGGCACCTTAAGCTGTGCGCCAACTGTATCAGAAAATCTTTTTAATTTGATATGCGCTCAGAATGGCTGCTCGATGCAGTTCAAGTACACAGGATTTTAAAACCGCCAGATCGCTCTACATGAGCAGGATAGGGCATGTCGCTGTCTTCCATCCGCCATTTGACGAAGCTGTTATTGTCTTTGAGGAAGACGACGTGGATCGAGATTTTGCCAGCTGGGCCGAATGGGCTGCATCTTATCTCGAATGATCAGTCTGAAATGTGTGCATCTATTATAGCCGGAACCCACGAGGCGGCAATGTTGCCAATAATTATTTTGTCGTTGTTAGCATGAAATGCTTGTCGTAAATTCACGTGTTAGTCTCAGTGCCTCCTGATAATCTAGTAAAATCAGTTGAGAGATTTTAAAATACACCTGTCTCGCTGGCAACACAGACGGCTAAATGGAGAATATTCGTGACAATGGGGTTGACCGAACCCAGTCGAAGTCACGCTAGTGTTGATTCGATTCAAAATAAGATCTGGAATATATGGGTAGTACAGTCAATGACGCTTTCGGTATGCCATCTTGAACCTGGGGCTATTTTCAGAATGAAGAACATGTCAGCATTCATTATAAAAGACGGCGTATTCAATAATAATTTTCTGATGAAAAACGACCATAAAAGAGCATCGCTTTATTCAAGTACAATGTCTTTCTTCCGTCAAGTTTATTATGGCGACTGAAAACGACAAAACGACCAGAATCAGCAGGCAATTTCGCAAACTGGATGTTTATATTTCACGCCATCGGCCTACCGCAGCCTGGTCTTCTCTAATGATATCCGTCTCATTTCATTGTTTCCGCTCTCGGGATGGGAAGAAAATGGCGTGTTTCAAATACTTAGTCCGACCCAGCTGATGATATAAGACTGCTGGAACAGAGTGAGTGTCGTACGCGAGCTGCCTATCTATGTGCTGCATTGCTGAATTACGGAGTAATATCTGGAATTAGCCAAACAGCACATTCTTCAGTATGTGGAATCTTCGTGCAAATATTACTGTAGGTAATGTCTCGCGGCAAACTGGCGAAGCTCGAACTGTGTTCAGTAGTGATCCGCAGTGACCTGCGCAAACTGTTAAAATGAGGGAGGCACATTGTCATTCGAAACGATCAAGAGCCATTATATAGCGTACGCCCGATACTTCAGCGTATGTGATAACTTTGTGTTTGACATGATGCATGACATCTTTAGAAGGTAGCCAACACAACAACTGAAATCAGCTTTATTGTTTATATTTGGATAGCTAATTTTATTTCTCGTGGTATTCTCCCGAAGATATGCCTTCAACTATGGATCTTTGAAGAAAGAATTCCGTCCAACGGGAATAAATACTCAACATGCTGGCAACGGCATTGAACTGTATTAAGAAAGACATTCATTGTGATGGTATCCCGGAGAGCAACAGGTACTGGTATTTACGCATTTGCTGCTGTTACGCTATTGTCAATATAATATTTTCTCTGGCGCATTACTGAGGGATGACAATATTTTGAGAACTCTTATAACGAGGCATCATGGTTTGTTCGCAGTTGCTATCCTCTAAATGATCCCAAACATCACTTCATGATCACTATCTGATGCATTCGTCAAATTGTCGTTGGCTATGCTGGACCCTTGAACCGAAGCCAAACTTACCGATTTTCAAGTCAGCATAAACTTTAAAATGTAACCAAATTTAACGAAACGCCAAATATATATCGTGGGAATCCTTGCTGCATCAAGGCGACAATCTGGTATATTGCATGATGACGTCTTGAAAATGACGAGACATTATTTCGAGCATTCCAAACTTCGCTCACAATGAAAGTAGTGTCGCAAATCAGTCGCATATGTCAGGCGACCCAGTAATCGCACCGATGTATTGTCTGCTTTAGACGATGATGTTTGGCAGGTAATGTGTCATTACAATGAAGTAATTCCACGCATTAGGCCTGGAAAGACTGTTTGTTGAGCATCTTCGCTCGCGCAATGTTGTTAAGCAGGATAATCTTTCAGTCATCCAAACCTGATGCACTGCAATTTACCCTCAAGCCTTTTGATCTGCGAAATGTCTGCGAGTAACGTG
>JAINUG010000744.1:5000-64049 GCA_029706075.1 Aldrovandia affinis | reverse complement strand
AGATCTGGGGAAGGGTATAAAAACATTGCTAAAGCATTGAAAGCACCCAGGAGAACAGTGGGCTCCATCATTGTGAAATGGAATAAGTTTGAAACCACCACAACTCTTCTTAGAGCTGGCCGTCTGGCCAAACTAAGTAACCGGGCAAGAAGGGACATGGTCAGGGAGGTGACCAAGAACCCAATGGCCACTCTAAGAGAGCTTCAGAGTTCCTCTACAGCGATGGGAGAACCTGGTAGAAGGACAAACATCTCTGCAGCACTCCCATCAATCAGACCTTTATGGTAGCACTTGGCATTCAGGCCAAAAATTTCAATTTTGTGTCTCATCAGACCGGATAATCTTTTTCTGATGCTCTTAGAGTCCTTTAAGTACCATTTGGCAAACTCAGGTGGGCTGTCATATGCCTTTCACTCAGAAGTAGCTTCCGTCTAGCCACTACCATAAAGGTCTGATTGATGGGAGTGCTGCAGAGATGTTTGTCCTTCTACCAGGTTCTCCCATCGCTGCAGAGGAACTCTGAAGCTCTCTTAGAGTGGCCATTGGGTTCTTGGTCACCTCCTGACCATGTCCCTTCTTGCCTGGTTACTTAGTTTGGCCAGACGGCCAGCTCTAAGAAGAGTTGTGATGGTTTCAAACGTATTCCATTTCACAATGATTGAGCCCACTGTTCTCCTGGGTGCTTTCAATGCTTTAGCAATGTTTTTATACCCTTCCCCAGATCTATGCCTCAACACAATTCTATCTCGAAGGTCTGGAGAGTTCCTAGGACTTCATGGCATGGTTTTTACTCTGACATGCACTGTCAACTGTGGGACCTTACATAGACAGGTGTGTGCCTTTCCAAATCAAGTCCAATCAATATAATTAAGCACAGCTGGACTCAATGAAGGTGTAGGCCCATCTCAAGGATGATCAGAAGAATTGGACAGCACCTGAGTTAAATATACAAGTGTCACAGCAAAGGGTCTGAATACTTATGGCCATGTGATATTTCAGTGTTTATTTTGTAATAAATCAGCAAAAATTTCTACAAGTCTGTGTTTTTAATTGATTTTAACAAATGGCTGCAATATGACAAAGAGTGAAAATGTAAGGGGGTCTGAATACTTTCCGAACCCACTGTATGACTTTGATGATTAGATGTTTCAAAGTTCAGCATTGCATAATGAAAATAACGTCCTTACTGTAATGTATTATAGTAACTAATATAGTTGTCTCATATTAAATAAATAAATTAATGTTGTGCTATTGCTGTTAAAAGGAAAACACTGTTTGGTGACTCATGTACAGGGATGATCAAAATCTCAAATTATTATAATGGGGTTGTTTCCGGGTGCCCAAAGGGACGGGACAGTCAATTAGCCAGAGGAGGCCGAGTGGAGAGATCTGGCTGGGGTGTATGTCAGGATCAGAGTCTGGAGGTAGGAGGGATCAGTACCCTTAGCCTCCTGATATGCCAGCACCAGTGTTTGGTATTAAATTCGGGCTGCTATCGGAAGCCAGTGAAGTGTGGTGTGTAGTGGAATCATAAGTGTGAATTTCAGTACCTTGAAAACCAGACACACTTTTTCATATTAAGTATTTCATTTTTGTCTGCAAGGTTTCCAAGCTGAATGAAATGTTATGAGTTGTCCCCTAATGAGGAATATATTGTGTTCTTTCTCTCTGACAGGGGAGGAACCCCGTCTCTCAGAGCTGAGGATTGTGCTGCTGGGGTGGAGTAGGAGTGGGAAGAGTTCAGCAGGAAACACCATCCTGGGCAGAGAGGAGTTTGAGTCTGGAATAAGAACTGCACAGTGTGTGAAGAGACAGGGTGAAGTAGCTGGGAGGCAGGTCACTGTGGTCGACACACCAGGCTGGGGGATCACCTCGTCTGTGAAGGACACTCGAGAGCTGGTTAAACAGGAGATTGTGCGCAGTGTGTCTCTGTGTCCCCCAGGACCCTACGCTCTCTTCCTGGTCATTGATGTGAGCTCATCATTCACAGAGTCACACTGAATCCATTGCAAGTCTTTTCAACTTTAACAGCTAAATCTTTTGAAAACTGAGCGAATTTACCACATACCATCAGAGTACTAAGAGGACAGATTGTAATAACACTTCCTTATCATATTCTGCTAAAATATTTGTTATTTGACAAACATAAAATGCTAATGGTTAGCTTGTACATGTCTTGTGGATAAAATTGATATGAACAGAAGTCCTACCAGAAACCCAGACGAGGGCCAGAGAGGAAGTGAATGGTCTCATCTCTGCAGTTCTGCTTTCCACAAGTTTCACACACAAACACACACACACACACACACACACACACACACACACACACACACACAGACTCCTTCCCCTTAAATATAACGTCCATTTTGACTCAGACTTCAGTCTATTTGTTTTTTGTTATTTGCAGGTTGTAAACCCATGTAAATGTGTAATGCCTCTGCTTACAGAATGTTTACTGCCAGCATTCTTAGGTTGCGCGGTGGGTATACTGTATTATAAACCACTGGAACTAGACTATCTGCAGAAGTTGTGTGGCAATGATGTAGCCACTTATCCAATAAAGTTATTAATAAGCTACATAATACAGGTAAATACCTAGTACACAGTTGGGTCAGCTGAAGTGTCTGTTTATTTCTTTTCATTAATCTTTTAATTAAATGATGAAATTATGAACAAAGGAAACTACAAAATTGGTCACGATGGGGATGGAATGCCATGAGTTCGAGGGGAGGGATTGAGTTAAGGGGGAGTGGTTATGACGTCAAGCTCCAAGGCAGGAGGAGTTAGGACATGTTAAAAGGTTGATGCACGGAAAGGAGGCCAGAGCTGCTTTCGCGAACAGCCTGGTTTTCTTGTAGGTGATTTCACATTGCGTACAATAAAACCCGATTACATCTGATTCTGAAGAAATGTGTTGTTTTTTAAGAAGTATTAAATGTGGTTCCGGATCACTCAGTCTATCTGGCCCTGGCTGAGATCTGATTCTCCCACACCTGTTTATCTCTACTGGGTGACGTGCAGACTCCATGACTGAACACAGCAGATAAACCTTTTTCTACCGTATCTCAGCTCAAACAAGCACATCCTCTGCTCTCATCCTCACAATCCGGGGTCAATACAAGCAATTAGGTCAGCCAATATCACACCCAAACAATTTTATTGGTATTTATTTGGTTATTTGTCAGGGACGTATCAAAAAGCACTGTTACAATGTTAGAAAAACAAGCATCAGATGTATTGGATTAAGAGTTTATAGCCAGAGGCTAATTTCCAACACCTGTCCCCAATAAACTACAGAGAAAGAAAAGTATGCATCAAAAAATAAAATCAAACAAAACAAAATACATGCATGAACACACATAGAAAAAGTACATCCACTCAATACATCAAAATAGCAAATAATAAAACGACAAAACACAAACAACCTTAAATGAATTGAGAGAAACCATAGATACTTGAATAATTACTGTCACAGTTTATGAAAAGTACAAAAGTTCTTAACCATTTTAAAAACATGATTTTGTCTGAAAGCTTTGTTGCATGTATTAATAAATTAATGAGCCCTATGCTCATGGGAAATGTAGTGAAACTACACCATCCTATAGAACATGAGAAAACAGCAGCACTGAACTTTCTCCAGCCTGCATTTTAGTTGAGCTCTCGGTAAATATACATTGCAGCATCGTACATTCTGGGAAATTGTGTGACTGCCACACTCTACCTACTGAGCCACACAGAACCACGCTCTACCTACTGAGCCACACAGAACCACACTCTACTTACTGAGCCACACAGAACCACGCTCTACCTACTGAGCCACACAGAACCACGCTCTACCTACTGAGCCACACAGAACCACGCTCTACCTACTGAGCCACACAGAACCACGCTCTACGTACTGAGCCACACAGAACCACGCTCTACCTACTGAGCCACACAGAACCATGCTCTACCTACTGAGCCACACAGAACTACGTTCTACCTACTGAGCCACACAGAACCATCTGGAATTTGAGAGTTATCTGGAATTGAAACTGATGATTGAGCCCGACTCTGTGGTAGACTGTGTGTGGCTGGGTTAAGGGGAGAGGGGGGGACTTCCTTTATTTTCAGGCAATTGGCTGTCCAACAACACTGTGAAACAACAGCAGACAAGCTTGTGTTTCTCTGCTGCATTGCACTGGAAGTTCATGTGTGGGGTTGTGCTTTAGAACTGAAGTGAAAACCATTGTTCATGCAGCACAGTGCCTAGGAAGCGAATAGACAGAAAATAGAGGGGAAAAAGCACAGGTAAAATGAGCCAACAGCCAAAACAACAGGACTCTAAAAACAGCCCTTATATAATATACAATATACTTTAATATACTGAAGCAAAGTTTCCAACAGCTAACAGAAAACTAACGGTACGGTAAGTTCTTACAGGAAAAAAACATGAAAAAAATACAAACATTTTGTTGAGCAGCAGGAAAGTCCCAGTAGGCCTCTCCCCTAAGGCACAGGAAACTGCATTCATATAGAAACTCACCCACTGGTATTTATCAGAAACCACTACTGTGTGCAGAGTGAAGACAAACTCTAGTGAGTAATCTCACCAGAAGGGGAAGTGTTTGGTTCTCATCTCTAATACGTTACAGGCATTTAGCAGACGCTGTTATCCAGAGCAACCTACACAGTCCTACAGTCCTTTACATACAATCCATTTATACAGCTGGACATTTTTACTGAAGCAATTCAGGTTAAGTACCTTGTGCTCAAGGCTGCAACAGCAGTGCCCCCACCTGGGAATCAAACCAGCAACCTCTAAGTTACAAGGCCAGTTCCCAAACCACTTTAATACAATCACAGCCCTGTTCATTTAATTTAAATGTAAATCCTTTTAAATTATTTTTTCAAAGCTAAAAACATGTTTAATGCATCAGATCAGATTAAATTGATATTTTCTGTCAATCGGTATCATATTTCAAAAACATTTATTAGTTATTTGTATGTAAATATTTCACTGTACCAAATCACATGGTCACCATATGCTGTAACAAACCATCGTGATCTGTAAACAGTCAATTCGAGATTTATTATCATACATTAGCTGACATTTTCACGGACATGTCACATTACATAATCACGGACCATAGTTTTGACCTGATTAGTTTCACTGAAACCTGGCTTAGGCCTGACGAATACAGTGCACTTAATGAGGCATCTCCCGATGGTTATGCCAGCTGCCAAGCGCCGCGTCTGTCCGGTAGAGGGGGCGGTGTTGCTGTGATTTTTTCGACAAAATTTAGTTTTACACCTAAATGTGGGGATAAGTTCTCCTCTTTTGAATCGCTTGCTATGCTTTCTGGACGGTCAAAATATCTAGTTACCTCAGTGCAATCCATCCTCTTAATAACTATTTATAGACCACCTGGACCGTATACTGTTTTTCTCTCCGAGTTTGCAGAGTTTTTATCAAGCTTGGCAACTATGGCGGATAAAGTTGTGATTGTTGGAGATTTCAACATACATATTGATAATGACAGTGACCCTTTAGGACTGGCTTTTGCAGCTATTATTGACTCTGTCGGTTTTATTCAAAATATATCTGAACCAACCCACCGCCACAATCATACCTTAGATTTAGTGTTATCCTATGGTATCGATGTCGAGAATATCATTGTGTCTCCCCATAATCCTGTACTATCGGATCACTTTTTGATTTCTTTTGAAATTCAGGTAAATATTCCTATTGACGGCTTCAAAATTGATAAACTTACTTCCCGAATCCTTAGTATCAAGTCAGGACCCAAATAGCCTTTTGTCAATTGATCATCAAACAGATGCGCTAAATCACATTTTACGGAATACACTTGATGCGGTCGCACCCCTCAAGAGGAAAAAATGCAGTGAGAAGAAACTTGCACCCTGGTTTACTGACCATACCCGTGCCCTTAAACAAGTTTCCAGAAAATTAGAACGCAGATGGCGCTCTACCAATTTAGAGGTTTTTCGCTCTGCTTGGAAGGACAGCCTCATAGAATACAAGCACGCCCTTACTACAGCTAGGTCATCGTACTTCTCAAAATTAATTGATCAGAATAAAAACAACCCAAGATTTCTATTTAACACGGTAGCTAAACTGACAAAAAAACTGTCTTCAGTTTCCATCAGCTATCCTTCTAACTATAATTCAAATGACTTTATGAACTCGTTTACTGAGAGAACAAATTATGAAAATGACTCCAATATCTAGCACTCCAACTGCCGAGATAGCACAGGGCTATCAGGAGCAGGGTTGTGTAGAGACCCTTGAGTTTTTCACTCCCTTGGATCTGGACAAATTCAGTAAACTGGTTATGTCCTCCAAATCATCTACATGTCTGTTAGACCCCATACCAACAAAGCTTATTAAAGAGCTTTTGCCTGTGCTAGGCCAGCCCATGTTAGATATCATAAATACATCCCTATTATTGGGTTGCGTACCTAGGTCTTTAAAAGTAGCAGTAATCAAGCCTCTTCTAAAGAAACCAAATCTTGACACTGGACACTGGTTGTGTTTCTATCCTAGTGCTCCTTGACATAAGTGCTGCTTTTGACACTATTGACCACCAGATTCTCCTTCATAGGCTAGAAAACCTGGTTGGTTTGCGTGGACGGGCACTCTCATGGTTTAAATCATACTTATTAGACCGGTTTCAATTTGTGCATTTAGATCAAGAGTTCTCTGACTACTCTCAGGTTAAATATGGTATTCCACAAGGCTCAGTGCTGGGACCATTACTGTTCTCATTATACTTGCTACCACTCGGTAATGTTATTCGTAAACATGGTGTAAATTTCCATTGCTATGCAGATGATACACAGCTGTACATATCAATGAAACCAGGTGAAACACTTAAACTCACTCAATTAGAGGCTTGTATCTCTGATATAAAGAACTGGATGACAGTACATTTCCTGCTTTTAAATTCAGATAAAACAGAGATGATGGTTTTGGGCCCCAAAAAATTAAGGAACAAGTTGGATCTGCAGTTAAATGCAGGTGATTGCATAGTTACATCAAGTCTTATGGTTAAGAACCTTGGTTTTATTATTGATCAGGACCTTACATTTGACACTCATATTAAAAACACTTCCAGAGTAGCTTTCTTTCACCTAAGAAACATAGCTAAAATTCGGCACTTTCTGTCATTAGAGGATGCTAAAACCTTGATGCATGCTTTTGTTGCATCGAGGCTAGACTATTGTATTATGCAACTAGTGCAACTAGTACAGAATACAGCGGCACGTATTTTGACTAGATCCAAAAAGTATGAGCACATTACTCCAGTGTTAGCATCACTACATTGGCTTCCTATTAAATATCGGGCTGATTATAAAGTACTGTTGCTAACTTTTAAAGCAGTAAACGGACTTGCACCTTTATATCTGACCGAAATGATTGCCCCTTATAAGCCGACACGACTGCTTCATTCACAAGAAGCCGGCCATCTATTACTCCCTAGAATTTTGAAAAGCACAGCTGGTGGTAGAGCCTTCTCTTTTAGAGCTCCTCTGTTGTGGAACGGTTTACCAAGGCATGTTAGGGATTCGGACACAGTTTCAATTTTTAAGTGTAGATTAAAAACATATCTTTTCAGCCTAGCCTACTGCCAAACATAGTCTAGGTGGAGAGATGGAGAAGGCCGTGCCTTAGTGTCTTATGGAGTGAGAAACTTTCCATACTGTCACCTCCTCAATGTGTTACCACCACTGTTATGCTGGTTATCCTTGATCAGGTGTGGATTGTTTGGAACTCTCTCATGGCTGCGTGTTTTCTCTGTCCCTCTCCTAATAGGTATGCTGCCATAGCTTACACCTGTTGGGGCTATCTGTATATTTCCTATGCTTGTGCTCCCCTGCTCTTACATAATGCTACTGGCTATAGCACTGCTTTTTTTTCTGACTGCATGTTCTCTTCTCTGCCTCGGCCTATGACTCGGCACCTGCCTCCGAGCCCTAGATCCTGCGAGAAGTGTGAGCTGCCCCCATCAACCCTCACCCCCACGCCAACCCCAGTTCCTGGATCTGCATCATTTTTCCCCCCAGCCAGCTTCTGCCATAACCACGCCCCACGAGTACCCCACGTGTAATGCAGACGTTCTGCGCCAATTTCATTGGATGAGTCAGAACCGCGTCACAGAAGTGGATGCCAAGGCCACGCCCACCTTGGGGGGGAAATAAAGCTGCCCCTCCGTTCCCTTACATTTTATAAACCCTGTTTTCATCAGCGATTAATTTAAACTTTTTTTTCCACTTGTCATCTCACGGATTAAGCTGCAGTAAAGGCATGGAGAAACATTAATCATTGCATTAATCATTGCATCAAGCAATGAAATATGTCGTTGCTTATTTAGTTTTGTACTACTTAAATGCATTTAAAGTGCATCCATTTACACACTTCTGACTCCTGACTGGGGGTTTTTACATGAAAAGTGCTGTTCCAAAACAGTGAAACATACATGCAAATAAATGCCGAGAAATAAAACCTGATAGTCTGTTATTTAAAAAAAAAAAATTATACTTTAATTGTCTCAATGAAATACATGTTTAACCCCAGATTGGGATGTTAGAATTCACTAAACAAAGACAGCAACCAAACCAAACCAAAAACAGAAAGACAGACAAACCAAACAAACCAAAGTAGGGTATACAAATTAATAATTTAGAGTTAATAAATCAAAATACAATCCTCCTATTTTCCCCTTTTCCTCCTTCCCACTTTACTTGTAAAGGTACTTACTATTTATTTACAGAGAGAGAATGCAGAGCAAACAAGTAGAATTAAACAAATCCATCTCATCAGCACAAGAAATGACAGGTAACACTGATAAATCCATAGCATAGATGTGTAATTAAAACACATGGCCCTTTCTGTTTTTTTTCTGTTCTAAATAATAATTTAAAGCATGGCTAAAACGACTGATCTTACCGTGCTGTGTCGTTTTGATCATCCATTAATAACTCGCGCTGAAGGCAAAGTTAGCAGACGACAACCAATGAAATGGATGCGGACGGTCCGTCAGAACCATGGGGCGTGGTTATGGCAGAAGTTGATTCTGCGCTGTGCTGTTGTTTAGGGCGATGGGGTCTCGGCTGGTTTCCTGTCAGATTAAAAATGTATCCTGTTACGCTCTGCTCTGCTCCTTGCGATTTCCAGGCCAATAATACCCCTCCCCCACAGTGATCGTTCAACTTAACAACCCAAACATGTTTCACACACAATAGGTCTGTTCCTGATTTGCAAATATAAGTCAAACTTGCAAATGTAAAAATGCAATCTATGTGTAAAAACACGCTTTGTAGATTTTTACCCTCAGTTAAAGGGTTAGTGGCTGTGGCATAGTTTTAAGATAGTAAATAGCTCACGCGCTATAGCCTCAAACTCCACCTCCTTAAACAAACACTTTCACGCCCACAGCCTCTAAATAACGTGGCACAGACACAGACACCATTTTGTGGGGTGATTGAGAACTTCTACACACCTCGACTCCTGGGAACAGAAGGGTGAAACAGGTATGTTGAGAAGACACATGCTGTCTATTTTCTCCCTCACACACACACTCTCTCTAAGCCAGGGGTGTCCAAACTTTTTTTTTTTTGAGAGGGCCAGATTTGGTGAGGTGAAAATGTGTGGGGGCCGACCATTCAGCCTGACATTCTTTGAACCATTAGCATTAAATGCAAATGAACTATTTTATGAAATTTTTATTGCAAATGGCATACTTTTCATTTCTTCGCACAGAACACAAATAAATCTAAACAAGTTTTTACCAAAATCACTCTGCCTTTCATATTTGAAGACCACATAAAATGAAGAAAAAGTCTGTCTGGAAAAAAAAACTTTCGGGAAGATTAAACATATCTAGGTTCATTTGAAACATTACATATTATTCACTAATAAATGCTCACTGTAAACTTCTAAATTCAAAACATGTGAACAGGAAAATAACACTAACAGTTATCTTATTCAGAAGTACAAAACATTGAGGGCCATATGAATCCTTGTATCAGATTCACTGGCTTCAATTCATATTTAAATGCATTCACTTAAATTATCCTCTTTATTTAAAACAGTATCTTGTATTTTTTACTTCAAATTACCAAATTAGGCACTCCACACAACTTTATTTTTCTGTCCCACATGCAAAGAAAATAATTGGCAAAAGAGCATTTATGCCCCGGCAGATTGGAATAATTTACCTGCGAATATTAGATCCATATCGTCTTTCGGTCTGTTTAAACATGCCTTGTCCTCTTACTTTGAGAGTGAATGCACTTGTTACTAGTGATAGTCATCAAAATTGATGGTTATACCTATAGCTGTCACTTGATACTTATAACTGATTGTATTTGTTATATTGTTGTTATATTATGTATTATATATTATAATAATTATTATTATTGGTAATTATTGTTGTTATATATTATTATTATAATGTATTGATTTATATATTTGATATATATACAGATCCATTATTTCTATGTTTATCTAGCTACTGTTGGCCATTTTGGCCACTTTTTGGTTGCAATATCTTCATTAATCAATGTATGCTGTTGATGTAGACTTTGTTGTGTCTTGTCTCTTGTCTGTCTGCTTTTTGTCATATTAATAATGTATTTTATTTTATTATATTATATTATTTTTGACATACTTTTGTTGTTCTATTAATGTTGTGATATATGTTGGGACCCCCTCGAAAACGAGATGCGACATCTCAGGGGTTGTATCCTAATAAATAAACTTGAATAAACTTCGAATAATCACTCATTCTTTCGTTTTCAATTGACCATCAAAAATAAAAAAATGAAAATATGCTATTTGATTTTGAATCGGATATCAAAAACCTAAAAGGCCGTGTTTTTCATTATTTCAATTTTAGACTCGGATCAAAAATACGAAATGGAAAAACGGGCTGCCGGACCGAATTTGATTTTAATATTTAATTTGGCGGGTTTACGAGACCCGGTTTGATTGTCAATTGAAAAACAAAAGAACAAATGATACACGGATTGAAAAGACTCAGTGCATATTCAAAACTGTGGTTTTGATCATCACAAAAGGAAATCAATTCACTGACATTTTAGAATTTATTCACCTCAGAAGACTAAACAAATAACTTGCCTGCACTAATGTGAAGGGTGATACTGAGATCTCGACTGCAGTAAATAGGCCAGGTCTGGCTCAAAAACAGTGGTTTTGATGCGCAAGATGTCACGCAGGTGAGAGTCACTTAGTCTCGTCCTCAAGCGGTTCTTGTTAATGTTCATAACCGAGAATGTCTTCTCGCACAAGTATGTCGAGCCAAACAAGCTCAGCATTTTCTTAGCAAATGTTCGAATCTCTTGGAACCTGCCGTTATCCAGCTGGCGGTAAAAGTTGACAAGAGGAGCTGTTGGTGCCGACTGCGACACTCGGCGCCACACTGCAGCTCAATGAGCTCCAGCTGCAGGTGGTCTGGAGCGTCATCAGGGTCCACGGAGAAAGGAGAGGGGAAAAGCGTGATCTCCTGTTCAATAGCTGCAAAATCCCGAAAGCGCTGTTGAAACTCCTCAGCCAGAGATGAGATGTCTGCTGCATACCTCCTCATTTGCGCTCTGATATTGTTCTGTGGAAAACTGGTCATTATTTCCTGCAGCGATGGGAAATGTGTGGTATTGGGCTGCGTTTGTGACAGGTGCCTTTGGAAAAGTAGCAGCTTGATCCCAAAGGCTTTGATGTGTGAATACAGTTGGCTTACCACTGCATTTTGCCCCTGAAGGCTCGTGTTCAGCGCGTTCAGATGTCGTGTTATGTCAACGAAAAATCCCAAATCAGCCAGCCAAACAGGATCAGATAGTTCTGGCATCGGTTGTCCCTTTTTTGCCAAGAATTGTCCGATTTCCTCCCTAAGAGAGTAGAAGCGCTGCAGTGCAGACCCCCGACTGAGCCATCTTACGTCGTTGTGATACACAACATCTCCGTATTCAGCCTGGATGTTGTTAGCGTGTTCCAGGAGGTATTTGTGAGGAGTTGAAATACTTAGACCAAATTAACATTAACTCAGTATTTATTAGAGACAAATAGAATATAACAGATAACAGAAGAAGAATTAGCAAACTCTCAACAGATTTGCTCAGTCGTCTTCCGGGAGCGCGCTCTGCCGGGGACCCCCCGAACCTCATCCTTTGTCCCCTCAAGTCCTTGCTGATTGGCTGACCCCCTTCGGTTCAGGCTTTCCAATCAGCAACCAATTACGCTATCTGTCTTCGAGCATAGTAGGCACTGTCTTCGTTCTTAACCTTGTGGAAGCAGGTGCAAGATTAAGAAAACGGGGCCCCCCCCGGGCTAGTCTGCCACTTCTGCGAGAACAAAGGGTCATAGTTGTGAAACATAATTTATGTACATTCACAGACAGGTCAGAAGACAAACACACTAATAAATTTCCACATACTCGTTAATTTTCATTGTCCACTCCTCTCAAAAAAATAAGTAACTGAGCGGTGTCAGATGCATCCGTGCTTTCGTCGCAGGCTAACGAAAAAAAGTCAAACTCCGCTCCTTTTGCCTCTGTCTCTTAATATCAGATGACACGTCTTCAATTCTCCGTACCACAGTGTTACGAGCCAGGCAAAACATTGGCAAACTCTTGCTTCTTCTCAGGACAAATTTTCTCCACAATTTTCATCACGCAGTCTTTAATAAATTCACCCTCAGTAAAAGGTTTGCAGTGCTCTGA
Source organism: Aldrovandia affinis (assembly GCA_029706075.1). Taxonomy (NCBI): domain Eukaryota; kingdom Metazoa; phylum Chordata; class Actinopteri; order Notacanthiformes; family Halosauridae; genus Aldrovandia; species Aldrovandia affinis. The sequence continues at coordinate 51,312 of JAINUG010000744.1, read as the reverse complement.
TTAAATGCAAGATGGCAGCACGTCAGCACGTCTATTTTCTCTGTTCAGTGTTTGTTCATGTTTGTAACTTGTCTTTTTACTAGTTTTTAACGTTTTTTGTACTCTTTTTAGTAACCAGTAGTTCATGTTTCACCTTGGCATTCTATCCAATCCGGTAAAGGACTTTGTGCGGTGAATTTGTGGACTGTTTGGGGTATTTGTTTTGCTTCTGGGAACTGCTATACAAGCTGAGCCTATTCAGAGCTTTAGCTCTTGCTGCAGCGGGGTTTTTACAGTGGCTGTGGTGCCTGTGGATTATTTAGCCCTTCAGTAGCTAGCCTCCACCAACCCTGCAGCAGCTAGCCTCGAACAGCCCTTCAACAACAAAAACATTTATTAGTTATTTGCATATAAATATTTCACAGTACCAAATCACATGGTCACCATATGCTGTAACAAACCATTGTGATCTGTAAACAGTCAATTCCAGATTTATTATTGTACATTAGCTGCCATTTTCAAAATAGTAATGAGGTAACAATAATGTAATGTCATACATTTAATACTACATACTGTGAGAAAAGCAAGCAGACATTTAAGTCACGTATGACTTCCTTCCGTTAGCTTTTGTCCTGGCGCACTTTAACACAACGTCTGAACAGTAGAACGTGTATTTTCTCTGGATCTGTTCTTGTTGGTGATGTTCCCCTCTTGTGTTAAAGAGTCATTTCTTTCTAAACTGCATTTAGTATTTTGTAGCATTTACACACCCGTGGCAACAGCTTTTATGAACCATTGTGACTTTTTTTTGACATTGTGACAAAAAAACTAAACAAAAGACAGCAACCAAACCAAACCAAAAACAGAAAGACAGACAAACCAAACAAACCAAAGTAGGGTATACAAATTAATAATTTAGAGTTAATAAATCAAAATACAATCCTCCTATTTTCCCCTTTTCCTCCTTCCCACTTTACTTGTAAAGCTACTTACTATTTATTTACAGAGAGAATGCAGAGCAAACAAGTAGAATTAAACAAATCCATCTCATCAGCACAAGAAATGACAGGTAACACTGATAAATCCATAGCATAGATGTGTAATTAAAACACATGGCCCCTTTCTGTTTTTTTTCTGTTCTAAATAATAATATAAAGCATGGCTAAAACAACTGATCTTACCGTGCTGTGTCGTTTTGATCATCCATTTATAACTCGCGCTGAAGGCGAAGTTAGCAGACGACAACCAATGAAATGGATGCGGACGGTCCGTCAGAACCGTGGGGCGTGGTTATGGCAGAAGTTGGTTCTGCGCTGTGCTGTTGGTTAGGGCGATGGGGGCCATCTCGGCTGGTTTCCTGTCAGTTTAAAAAAGGAAGCCTGCTCTGCTCCATTTGATTTACAGAGCAATAATACCCCTCCCCAAAGTGCTAATGTTGATCGTTCAACAACAAGCCAAACATGTTTCACACACAATAGGTCTGTTCCTGATTTGCAAATATAAGTCAAACTTGCAAATGTAAAAATGCAATCTATGTGTAAAAACACGCTTTGTAGATTTTTACCCTCAGTTAAAGGGTTAGTGGCTGTGGCATAGATTTAAGATAGTAAAGTTCACGCGCTATAGCCTCAAACTCCACCTCCTTAAACAAACACTTTCACGCCCACAGCCTCTAAATAACGTGGCACAGACACAGACACCATTTTGTGGGGTGATTGAGAACTTCTACACACCTCGACTCCTGGGAACAGAAGGGTGAAACAAGTGATTCCTTGTTGAGAAGACACATGCTGTCTATTTGAAACATTACATATTATTCACTATTAAATGCTGTCTGCTTTCGGGAAGATTAAACAATCTTCTAAATTCAAAGCATGTGAACAGGAAAATAAACACTAACAGTTATCTTATTCAGAAGTACAAAACATTGAGGGCCATATGAATCCTTGTATCAGATTCACTGGCTTCAATTCATATTTAAATGCATTCACTTAAATTATCCTCTTTATTTAAAACAGTATCTTGTATTTTTTTACTTCAAATTACAATTAGGCACTCCACACAACTTTATTTTTCTGTCCCACGTGCAAAGAAAATAATTGGCAAAAGAGCATTTATGTGCAAAGCCCCGGCAGATTGGAATAATTTACCTGCGAATATTAGATCCATATCGTCTTTCGGTCTGTTTAAACATGCCTTGTCCTCTTACTTTGAGAGTGAATGCACTTGTTACTAGTGATAGTCATCAAAATTGATGGTTATACCTATAGCTGTCACTTGATACTTATAACTGATTGTATTTGTTATATTGTTGTTATATTATGTATTATATATAATAATAATTATTATTATTATTGGTAATTATTGTTGTTATATATTATTATTATAATGTATTGATTTATATATTTGATATATATACAGATCCATTATTTCTATGTTTATCTAGCTACTGTTGGCCATTTTGGCCACTTTTTTGGTTGCAATATCTTCATTCATCAATGTATGCTGTTGATGTAGACTTTGTTGTGTCTTGTCTCTTGTCTGTCTGCTTTTTGTCATATTAATAATGTATTTTATTTTATTATATTATATTATTTTTGACATACTTTTGTTGTTCTATTAATGTTGTGATATATGTTGGGAGAGATGCGACATCTCAAGGGGTTGTATCTTAATAAATAAACTTCCTCTAAAATGTCAGTGAAATTTCCTTTTGTGATGATCAAAACCACAGTTTTGAATATGCACTGAGTCTTTTCAATCCGTGTAATCATTTGTTCTTTCGTTTTCAATTGACCATCAAAAAAAAAAATGAAAATATGCTATTTGATTTTGAATCGGATATCAAAAACCTAAAAGGCCGTTTTTCATTATTTCAATTTTAGACTCGGATCAAAAAATACGAAATGGAAAAACGGGCTGCCGGACCGAATTTGATTTTAATATTTAATTTGTCGGGTTTACGAGACCCGGTTTGATTGTCAATTGAAAAACAAAAGAACAAATGATACACGGATTGAAAAGACTCAGTGCATATTCAAAACTGTGGTTTTGATCATCACAAAAGGAAATCACTGACATTTTAGAATTTATTCACCTTTAACTTGCCTGCTAAATGTGAAGTATCACTAACTGATAGAGGTTTCTCCATTTCCAACAAATATATTGTGTTGGTTTTTATATAAGAGCTCTTGCTGTAATTATGTAATAATTATATATATTTTGTTGCTGTGATTATTGTAGATGTAATAATTCAATTATATTGTCTTTACTGTAAATAGGCCAGGTCTGGCTTTTCGTGGAGCAGTGGTTTTCATTTCACTGCACACCGTGTGTGTATGCACAAATAAAAATCTTGAATCACGAATCTTAGTACTGAGATCTCGACTGCAGTAAATCCAGGTCTGGCTCAAAAACAGTGGTTTTGATGCGCAAGTTAATCTCGTCCTCAAGCGGTTCTTGTTAATGTTCATAACCGAGAATGTCTTCTCGCACAAGTATGTCGAGCCAAACAAGCTCAGCATTTCTTAGCAAATGTTCGAATCTCTTGGAACCTGCCTTTATCCAGCTGGCGGTAAAAGGTGACAAGAGGGAGCTGTTGGTGCCGACTGCGACACTCGGCGGCGCCACATTGCAGCTCAATGAGCTCCAGCTGCAGGTGGTGTGGAGCGTCATCAGGGTCCACGGAGAAAGGAGAGGGAAAAAGCGTGATCTCCTGTTCAATAGCTGCAAAATCCCGAAAGCGCTGTTGAAACTCCTCAGCCAGAGATGAGATGTCTGCTGCATACCTCCTCATTTGCGCACTGATATTGTTCTGTGGAAAATTGGTCATTATTTCCTGCAGCGATGGGAAATGTGTGGTATTGGGCTGCGTTTGTGACAGGTGCCTTTGGAAAAGTAGCAGCTTGATCCCAAAGGCTTTGATGTGTGAATACAGTTGGCTTACCACTGCATTTTGCCCCTGAAGGCTCATGTTCAGCGCGTTCAGATTTTTTTCATCGTGACTCTTTTTTTGACATTGTGACAAAAAAACTAAACAAAGACAGCAACCAAACCAAACCAAAAACAGAAAGACAGACAAACCAAACAAACCAAAGTAGGGTATACAAATTAATAATTTAGAGTTAATAAATCAAAATGCAACCTCTATTTTCCCTTTTTCTCCTCCTTCCTTTACTTGTAAAGGTACTTACTATTTATTTGCAGAGAGAATGCAGAGCAAACAAGTAGAATTAAAACAAATCCATCTCATCAGCACAAGAAATGACAGGTAACACTGATAAAATAAATCCATAGCATAGATGTGTAATTAAAACACATGGCCCCTTTCTGTTTTTTTTTTTCTGTTCTAAATAATAGCAGCGCATGGCTAAAACGACTGATCTTACCTGTGCTGTGTCGTTTTGATCATCCATTTATAACTCGCGCTGAAGGCGAAGTTAGCAGACGACAACCAATGAAATGGATGCGGACGGTCCGTCAGAACCGTGGGGCGTGGTTATGGCAGAAGTTGGTTCTGCGCTTGTGCTGTTGTTTAGAGCGATGGGGGTTTCCTTCTCGGCTGGTTTCTCAGCTTAAAAAGGAAGCCCGCTCTGCCTGCTCCATGTGGTTTCCCGCCACTCTCACCCGTCCCCAAAGTGCTAACAGTGATCGTTCAACTTAACAAATCAAACATGTTTCACAAAATAGGTCTGTTCCTGATTTGCAAATATAAGTCAAACACCGTGTAAAACCCGTCCATGTGCTAAACACGCTTAGCAATTACGTAACGCGCCATTGTACTTCGTTCAGTTACGTATTGCTCACTCTCCCGTATCCATTCACACTGTGATTTAAAGACACTGGTGCTGGCCTGCCAGGCTGTGAATGGAACAGCCACTCCCTACCTCGTGGCCATAGATCAACCTTTATCCCCAGCCTGACTGTTGTGCTCTGCCTCCCAGCGTTGGGGGTTACAACTTGCGCAGTGACCAGTGGCCCCCTCGTCCGGCCTAACATTTTCTCTCTGTCCTGGCACCACTATGGTGGAATTAAGTCCCCCACTATTGTCAGGGACAGCCAAATTGCTGCCTGGTCTCTGTGGGCTCAAAACACCTCTTTGGACCCACCTGGACCTTAACCCACCCATCCCCATGTTTTAAAAATAAATAAATATATAAATGTTATTTTAAAAACTTACTTTTGATCATTTCCTTTAGCATTTGTGTTTTTTTCTGGTTACTTGGAGCTTATGTCCCTTGAAGATTGTAGCGTCAAGTGGTTGTTTATCTACTCAAGCTGAATGCACTTTCTGTAAGTCGCTTTGGATAAAAGCATCTGCCAAAATGATTGTAATGTAATGCAAAAAAAAAATGATAATGAAGAATTGCTCATTCTCAAGAGGCAGTGAATAATGTTTTAATGGTTCATGAGGACATGACAGGTACAGTCATTTTTATTTCCATCTAGCGAAGTCTAGCATAAATGGTTCTCTTGGCAATAGTATACTTGATGTATTTTCAAAGGGTGGTTTGTTCCATCAAAATAGATCTTTAATGACCTGAAATAATGATGCAACATGAATTGTATATATGGCTGTAGAGAATCAAATACACTACATCAAGAAGATATAACAGAAACTACAACACTAGTTTTAAAATTGATGTCCTCGAAGTATCCTTAAATCATTAATAATTGAAGTTTAATTTAAATGAAAGCTTACAATAACATAGATTAGAGTATTAATTCATTGGAAACAACTTTCTGGAGGTCATTTCATTAGAGATGTTGGTTTTATTCATTAAATTTGTATTTAATTTAATTTCTTAATTTTAATAATTGCTATAGGCATGCCTTAGCATTAGCATTTTTAGCATCAAACCCTCGTGCCTTTTGTTTATGCCTCTCTGTATATTGCTGTGCAATAGTACGACTTATAAAATAACTTAGTTGACAGTATTATCTACCTCTACTGCAGAACGATGAATACTCTATTTCCTGTTTTATTATTCATGTGGCTCATGACTCTGGTTTCTGTGTGGCTCCGTCGGTAGAGAACGCGATGACAACGCTTAGCTTGTGGGTTCGATGCCCATTGAGCCACATATACTGAAAAATATATCCATTCCTCTGCAAAGTGTTGTCGATAAAAGCTTGCTAAATGGCGTATATGACTTTTTTATGACTTCATAAAATCGAAAGAAATACAATAGAGTCAATCTATGACCAAAGCATTACTTTGATATGTAGCTAAATTTTGATGACTCACTGCTGTCGAAGGATGGAGGGCATTTCCTCCCCATTTATATTTATTCACCATCCTGCTTGTCTGTCTTTAAACAGTGGCAGGTAACATTGCTTTTGTAACAAAGACAAAGTGGGATTTACCTTGCTGTGACAAAATGTATGAACAAAAATGCTTTATAAAAAAGTTAACTGGTTTCGCTGCGTGGAATGGATTGTTTTGCTGTTTCTTTTTTCGTAATAACACTATCTTTGCCAACTCATCAGCAAATAGATTTACAGGGTGGTTTTCTTTGCACAAGAAAAATATTTACAGTACCGAAAAAATGACATAAATTAACTATTGTGGGTCCCTGCGGGGTTGGGCGACTTCATGACCTTTGGAGAGGGCGAGGCAAGTTTAAGAACAAGGAGGAGGCGGTATTCAAAACAAAACAATGATTTAATAAACAATTTGGGACAAACACAAAACACAGGGTGGGCCTTCAGGGGAATACAAAAACATGTCCACAAAATCCTTATCTCTTTGTCAGTGTCAATATCCAGTTTCAAGTTATCCAGGTCAATTCCGTTTATCCAGTCCGCAAGTCGGTAATAATGTGGGGGTCCTCAATCAATCCAAGTTCATACACAAAATAATCCAAACCCTCAAACTCTCTTCTCAATCCCGCTTGGTCAAGCGACATCACAGTTCCCGCACTTCCTCACAAACACTCAGCAATCCTTCCTTCCACTTTCCTACCCTCTCCATGGTAATGTGAGTCAGTCCTTAAATAGGCCTGAAATAGCCTTCAGCTGGTCAAGTTAGTCCCCATTGCTTGACTTTGTTGACAGGTGTTACTGTGGCCTACTGGGAAAATGTAGTGTTTTGGGCTGCTGTGTTGGAGGCCAGGCAGCCATTTTCTTTAGCAGCCCTTGGGCTGCCACACTATGTTTTGTTTTTCAAAAAATAATGTTTATTTTTTTATAATAGTATATATTTAATTCATTGATTCATTTTTTCATGACATTACCAGGATGGTTGAAAATCATTTTGAAGTAGCAACAATCCATTTTTTCCATGGTAGAATATCTTAACAATGTTTTATTGCTGGAGATGTGAACACTGAGCTAGATAGATAAAAACTGTGGGTTCAACCTCAAAAATCCCTCCAAAACCACGATCCAAACAGACACATTTAGTATAAAAAGGCAGGCAGTACTTGATAACTGCTAACAAATCAGGTGCAACTCCATGGTGCCAATCATTTCAGGCATCGCAAGATCTGTTTGTAAAGCACAAGCTAAATAATGGATGCATGATTCAAATTTTGGTTTATGATGTTACTAAATACCAGTAGAGGTTTAAAAAAACACAATAAAAACATTTAAGAGAAGCATTTGGCGTGAAAATATTGATATATATTGCGCGATAATTGCAATTTTGCTTTAGTGAAGTTTATAAAGAAAGGGTCATCATTCTTCTTTTGCTCCATATGTTGATTGATTGAACATAATAATTGAGTATAAATGAGCCACCCCTTTTAAGGCCTCATCTGCTGGCAGTTCAGAGCAGGGCTGTCAACCTTGGTCCTGCATGCCGCTGAATTTCTAGGATTTTTCTTTTTTTTAATGTAGCTCCCAGCCTTGTGATGAACGGTTTTATGGATAATCGATACCAGCTTAAGTCTGCTTCAGAAATGCAGTGATGTTGTAATATAGCAACAATATAAACCTTTAAATCTGTATATTTTTTGCTGGGTTAAGTCAAAATATACATAGACATCATGAACATCTTGGGTTGGGACCAGGCATGGACAGGCTGTATTAGACTAAGGCTTCAGTTGGTCTGGGGTTGGTTTTAATTGTATACCCTGCAAAATTCAAGTGCAATCACTGGAAGTGAGATGACCAAGCTCTGTCGATTATCTTTATTTCCTCCCCCTTTCAACTGATGAAATTACCATTTCCGCGTGAGATTGAGGTTAAACCGCACAGATGGTATATTGAGCAAATTATTTCAGCTCAGCACACATCCCATTGACTTAGGAACCCTTTTGAAGCTTTCCTCAGAAATGAAGGAAGGGTACAACTCTATTAAAATTGAATTTAACATGGTTTTACCTCATATAGGGGTCGGAGAATTCCAGTCTGGTGGGCACACCCGGCGGATTCACTATTGGCTGGGTGACAGGCAGATCTATAAAAGCAATGTCTCATACCTGAGTCTTTTATTGGCTTTTGGACGTCGTTATTGGCATTGTGCCATTTAGTCACATGCACCCGTACCATGGAACTGCGGCGGAGTGAAGATACAGAATTCAATTTGAATCAAAATAATATTCAGTATTTTCTTCTTTTTCATTATTACTGCTGTGCAGTCAGTGACAGACATAGAACCTGGACAGAGCAGAATCAAATGCCAAATGCAGTTCTATGTCAACGCATTCATATTAGCAATGTTGTTGAATATACTTTAGCTGGAGTAATTCTTATCGTGGTAAGAGTGAAGGGTCAAAGCAGGAAAATGACGGTAGAGTAAGGCCGTAACCATGGAGTCAACATTGGGGGACCAAATCAATTTATTTATATTTTTATATAATGTTAGGCTATATATTGGGGGACATTTTGAGCATATCTGATTGGGGGATGATGTCCCCCAATATATATGGTCGTTCGGCCCGCGTAGAGGGGCATGCCAGATCACAATGCAATGAAATAAGATTCAGGGATTTCCTTAAGATTGGAAAGGGAGGATTCTGTGAACAAAGAAGTATTACTCTGAAATGTCATTTAAATTGATTAAATATGAATTTTATTTAGACACGCCTGCCCAGAATCGTGGATTCTGCTTCGGCCCAGACCTTATTTGATGTTTTTTTCAAAAGATGGTCAAAGCAGTGACTCTCAAATCCCTCCCATAATTACAATGTAACTGCTTGAGAAAGAAGACCTGGAACTGTCAAGCACAATTTTGAAACCAATTTTTTAACCTCTATTTTATTATTATTTTTTAAGACATTTGTCTCTACTCCCAATTTGGTATGCCCAATTTGTGTGTTCATGCTCATTGCTGCCACCTCCTCTGTCCAATTTCAGGGCAGTGAGGATTCGTTAGTGCAGGCAATCATGCGATCGCCTCCAAAACACGTGATGTCAAGCTGCACAGATATATTTACTCTGCAGTCACGGGATAAACTCGCACAAAAAATGTAGTGGAGACGGCTCCACTGGGCAGGGCAGGGTTACTGTCAATGTGGGACTGTGCAGACCCCAGCAAATGTGTCCTGCCGATCACAGCTTCTTTTCACTCTATGGTCCATAAGCTGAGCTGCGCAGCCAGTGCGGCCGGTGGAATGTGCTTCATCCGCCAGCTAGCTGGCAGACTGCAGGCACCGATCGACTAGAGGAGTGGTTTTTGGGGCGAGGAGATGTAGCAAACCATGCCGGCTAAGTGCCGTCCACCACGGGCAAAACTATGGCCCGACAGCACTCATCACCACGTTAAAGATTGCACGATCTGAGCACAGTCAGGAATTCAGAAATCACTGCACTGAGGTCGCGCCCCGTAACCCAAGCAACAAAGCGCAGGATGCCAAGAACTGCTTTGTAGTCACGTAATGTAATTTAAGATATACACGATCGATTCTAACTGATTCTTAGTGTACTGCATCCCCTCTTTCAAGAGACGATTTAGCTGGGTGGCGGTACAATTTAACCTGTTGAATGTTAAAGGTTAACCCAAAAAACACAGAAGAGCGATATACCATGCCTTTCAGAAAAACAACTAATTGCACCTTGGGTACCTTGGAGGCTAGACACTGTTGTTGTTGGTGGATGATTCTTTTTAAAGCCAAAAGGCTTTTCAACTCAACATTTTGTGACTTGATGCTCAGATGCGTACTGAGCAGATTCATAATTTTCAAAGAATATTGGATTGGTGAAGGCGGCCGACGTAAAATTAAATGAAGGAAATAAGTAATTTACATAATTAGAAATGCAAGGCAGACAGACACAAATCATTGTTTACACATTTTATAAGTCTTAAACTTTCCCATTTGTGGATAATAGCGGCTCTAGAACCAAAGTAATCCAACTGACATGCACTCAAGTTTCCTCTGTTTTTTATCGAAGGAAACGGGGATTACGTAGACTTGAAATATTATATGGAAAAATTTCGCCAGAAACAATACTTTGTGTGATATAATATAGGATCTGAAACACTTGCACTGCAATTTTGATATTCATGCTGTAAGTGTATGCTGTAAGTGTGACTGCATATGTCTCTGGCTCTTTGAAATAATACCTTTATCTTGAAGGTGGTGTATTTATAAGTCACATCCTGATCAGTAAGATACAAACAAAATCAAACCATGCACTTGAGATATTCAGTGTGTCACACTTCCAAATGGAATGCTGTTTTCAAGATAAGCTCACTGGGAATTTCACCATTATCTTGAGAATGATATGGTTTAATTTTTAATAACTTATATCAACACTGTCAAGATAAATCTTTACCTATCTTGAAAGTAAGCTGCCATGAACTAATTTCCAGAGGTGACTTGCCTTTAAATATTATGCATAGAAATAAGCAAATAAAATAATTGTGAGAAAACATAAATACAAGGTGCATTACATTATCCCCTAATTATGCTTTAATTTAAGTTGAACTTGAAGTATATTCGCGCATATTATATTATTGGTTGCATTTTGATTGGAAAACTTGCTAAACTTTGAAGAGCATAGGAAATGGTGTTCAGTTTCCTTTTCATACGCACACATTTCATACTTGTATGGAACGTTTTCCATCAGCTAACCATGTATTCAGTTTTCTAATATCATAATTATTTATATAAATAAATAAAAATAACAAAGAATTTTGCCCACTGTGCGTCTGCAAGATTTCTCTTTTCAAATGAAATATTGTAATTTTCCTCCACTGACTGGAGATATTATGAAGGGCTGAATAATGCTCCTACACAAAAACATATATATATATTGTAGCAGAATCTGGTGTGTTGAGCCAACTCCGCAAATGATCAATAATAAATCCACCATATACAGGCAAAATGCAATAAAGCAGTATTTATTGGGGAATTAGCACAAGGAAGAAACCAAGTTGCAATCTGTAATCTGTTTTCAATGTCAGTCCAATGTCGGTAATCCAAAATCCGTAAATCGAGTTCTCATACAAGGTCAAACACTCACAGGCTCTCAAAACAATGCAGAAGTGAATTCTTAATTCAGTCAAAAAACTCACTTTCTCGCTGCTCCCTCCATAACACGATTTTCCCAGATCGTACTTTGCCTTAAATGACACGGCTGGTGCGCTTTGTCTTCATGCCGTTTTATTGGCATGGGCGCAGGTGCGTTCCTGATTTCCTGCTGTGCCCAAATAAGGGAGAGAAGGGGGTGGAGCCAGCGACCCTGCGTACTTCCTCGTCATCCCCTCTCGGGCAGCTGGCGCAATATAATACAGTAGCTACTGTATCAGATAAATAATAAACACGTACACCGTTAGTTAATGCATTAACTGTGAAAACCTCATATGAGATTTCATTTTCATATTCGCCAGGTTTCCATCTCCTGCTCTGACATAGCCAGCAGCGCGAGGAAAGCACAAATTGGACCGTGGGTGCCTGTGACATGCGCATGCCACTGCATTATGAACCTTGTACAATAGAGTTTAATTTTAACCCAGCCATTAGTATTAATGCATTCACCTAACCCAGGATGTGGAGGCCATCCATGCTTATAATGCATGCAAACAGTGTAGAAATAAATCATGGCACCAGTCCATTCACAGCGCGTTTGCATTTTGATCATTTGAGCTAATAAAAAATGCTGTAATGGGGAGACAGTCATATTTTAATCTCTTTGATAATAAAGACAGGTGGCAGTCATGCCCTCTGACAATAAGCAATATCAAAGTCTCACCCAGTTATTTCCTTGTGTTTTAGGGAAATAAGACTGTAAACTTACAACTATGCTATTATTTTCCCGTCTGCTATTAAATAAGATATTTGCCTCTATATTTTCGCTGACATCTCTTTTTCTGCTGTATGATGTTCCATAAATGTGGGATTAGGAGCATATGCAGTCTTTTAATTATGTTCCAAAAGTACTGGGCAATCAATACATCCAGCCAGAGTGAAATATGTCCCGTTTGCATTTTTCCTTATGCTGAGTAAAAACCAATTATAAAAGACTTATTTATTTTCTTTGTTTTTGGTTTGGTATGGAATCATGAAATCTGACCCCATAAAATATACTTAATATTAAAAGATAATTATTTCGAGGGTCTGTATAGAAGCCTTTCATTTTGCCACTCAAATGTGTTGAAAATGCTTCTATGTCATTACTGGAGCAATACATTGCTGACATGCAGTGCTTTTATCAGAGGAAATAGATGCCCCTTTGAGATGCTGTTGTTTTTCTTACCATCCCCACCAACACAACCTCACAAACATGCACACATGCACAGACACTCATATATATACGCGCACATGCAAACTGGGGAATCTAATGTGGTGTGCACTGTGGGTTGCACAGTACAGGAAATGAATCGGAAGGGGAAGAGATAACCGGTCTGATATACGACGCAGTTGACATTCACAAATAATTTGCCAGAATTGTACAAAAGGTTGTTCTGATTGCTATGGACATGTCGACTCTTTCAGCCACAGTTGGTTTGTTATGCGTCAGCGCACAGTTAACTCACCTCACCTGGATTCTTGGGTCTAAATTAGTGCAAGCTGATTCTATGGTGAATACAAAATACCAGCGTACCCTGTGGCTCTCTAGGGCCTGGGTTGGCCTCCTACTCTAATGGTGCTCCCTATCTGGAGGAGAATGAAATTTGATTGTATAAATTGTAATTTACTTTTGTTGTCTGATTTGTTGTCGGTGTTTTTCATGTAGCTCATCCTTAGAGATGCATTTGCTTGCACGATATGGAGAGTGTGATATCTATATTATCTGTAATCCAATGGAATTTTCAGATATACGTTGAATAGCCTTAATTATTTATCAAATAGGAATATAATGGTATACGGTGTTGCAGTGCAGTCCATCTTAGTCCCAGCCCCTCGACCCACTGTTTACGCTCAAGATTTTCTTTTTTTAAGTATATATATATATATATATACCTTATGCTTTCTATGCAGCACCAAGTAGAGATAAGCGGTCAAACTCAAACAAATTGCTCCAAAGAGGAAAGAAATATATGCATTAAAAAAATAATAATTCATATTAAATATATCTAAATAAAAATACATTGAAAAATATGATTTTTATTTCATGCTTTTATTAATGGCATAATAAGTTATAACTTACATAGTTTTACCCCCAATTTTTAATTTTTCAAACCAAATTAGCCGTACCGTAGTTCAAACCTACAATCTCTTGATCTTGAACGTGCTATAGCCTGGCGCGATTCCATATCAATGTTTTCCGTTCTGATGGTACTATGAGATTTTAAACAGCTACAATGCATGGGTGTTGTCAGCGGATTTTGACCCACAGTGCAGCAGGCTCTTCCTTTGCAGTGTAATTTAGAATTAAAGCATGGAAAGGAAAAAAGTAGCCAACTAACTGTAAATAAATTGTAACAAAATAGGCTCATTACAAGAAATATCTATACAATATACGATTATGTGCAAGTGCTATAGTTATATAGAATAATTGTTCTAAATTGATAAGTTTAAATCTTCTGTGTCATTTTAGAAACATCCATTATGGCATCCATACTGGTCACTGATAAATCAATTTTTCAAAATATGGCTGACACCATCCATGGTTTATTCTTAGCCAGATTTTGTACAAATCAGCCCACCACAGGTAATGCGAACAGAAATCAATATTGTAGTTGTTTAGCTCTAGCAATATGTAATTTGAAGCAACAATTTCACAACTTGCTTCTGGTTTACATTTATCAAGCGACTTACAAGATGTGCATTAATACAAGGTAAAATTAATCATAGTTAGCGCACAAGATCCAGTGCAGTAATAATAATCGCTTACAGTTTATTTAGACAGTTCTGTGATGCTTATGAGCTAAACGCGTATTAGTGGATCTATAGTTCGCCCGAGAATACAATTTAAGCATTATATGTTCTTAGCTAAAGGTTCCAGGCTCAGTATATCTAGTTTCCACATTTTTTAAGGCCTTTAATTTGACATACCATTTCCTATTTAACAAGTTTGAACCACTGATGCTGTGATGCAAACAAACACATTGGAGTTCATGAAAGGTATTTATTGTGTTTTTCAACTGATACAAAATAGTGGAATCTAAGTATCGCGAATGTGTTCCATGAGAGGAAAAACGGTCAAAGTCATGAGTTATTTACAACCATTCGACAAAAGTGGTGAAGAAAATCTAATAAGTATGCTTCATTCATAAAGCAATCAAAATTATTTACATGAAAGAATCATAACCAGCCCGCGCGGTTTGTATATGTTATATACAATCTGTGGCACAAACTCCTTACACAACTCATCATTCTTCTGATCTATTTTACATCTATTTTGTCATGCAATGGTGCCGTGGTGCCAATCCTTCACTGAGTTCAAACTCATTGGCTAAAATCTCTCACTTCTGCCAATATAGAGAGATAAGGCCTGTGTTAAACAGAGTTTATTAAGATATGTTATCCCAGATTAATCTGGGGAAAGCGTTTTTGTTTGGGTTGCGCATTTGCCCTTAAACTGAGGCAAAATTCATTAGATTGAATCTTGGCCTTAGTCAAATTTATAATTTTCCAAATGTAAGAGTACATACGGTATGTCTCCACCAGCTCACAAATTGTAAGGCCTGAGTTTTGATTTCTGTTTTGAGTTTTAATTTAAATTTTAAAAGTGTAAAGGGACACTGAAATAGTTGTGTACATAAGAATAAAATAATAAACAATCAATTTAATTTATCTCACCGTTGTCCTTAGAGACTGGAGGGATAGGCCTCACCTGTCCTGTGCCAGTTTTGATATTCTATTAGCAACCGCACAGAAGGGCAAAACACAGGTTACATCTGCTATGATCATACTCAGTTTGATGTATAAGTGAAGCCTACAAAGAAACCAATGGCCACATACTCTTTTCAGTTGTCTGAATTATCACTAGTTATCCAACCTGTAGTAGTCAGACTTTGTATTTGAATATAAATGTTGATAATGCCGTTAATCCTGCATCTTAGTTGTTATATAATGGGCATCCCAATTTAAAAGAAGTTTATATCACACAAACAGGTTGCTTTATGTATAGGTGGCTTTGGTAATATCAAGGTGTAGTTTTCAGAGTCTGAGTAATTATCAATAGACAAGATATGTTTGCTGTGAGTTGGAAATGTAGTACATTTTGTTCTATTCCTGCATCGTGATGAGTTCTGCAGTGTTCGCTGCTCCAGCGTCAGGCCTTTCATAACTAAGACTCAGAAGTCATTGGGAAAGACTCAAGAGAGCACAGATTGGTGACTGTGTATATTCATTTGTGATCGATTAATGTTGAATTCATCAGAGTTTTTGCCCTCGCCATGGCTGAATAGATATTAAAAGAGTAAGGAAAAATATAAGAAGTAAACGCAGACTGCATCTGCATTCAACCCATTTTTATGGAAGTCAGGGCCTATTTTCTGTTCATGAAATGTATTCATTTTTCAATATGCTTTACCCTGTTGAGAAAAATGCTACTGAAAGCCGCGACAAAGTGGACCTGGACACCGTGTATTTTGGATGAGTAGGAGATTTATGATGGGTTGATCTTTGCCCAGTCTCCATTCATTAGCTGTCTCCTGCAGTCTAGTGCAGACCACCTACAGCCAAAGTCAAAGGAAAACACGTTTATCCCGAACCACAAGAAGTCAGGAGTCTATGATGTATAATAATGCCCTCTTTCAAGCATTGAGCTAAGGAATTATCAGAAAGACAGAAAAGGATTCTTTTTAAGGAAAAAAACAGCTTATCAGTGGGTTGTGTATAAAATGTAGCAAATCTATTATAATAATCAATAATAATTCAATTCCTGATTCTTAGAATTCAAATGGTGAAAGGGGTCCGCAAGGTTATGGCCTTTCCAAAATTTGCATTTACAATCATCTGCGATTGCACCACCATTTGGACAAGTGGCAAGTGATATTTATCTGGGCATATGCATGAAATGGTCCTCTACAAACATGCCAGCATTGGTGGTTGTTTTAACATTACTATGGATTTTGCATCAATGTTTACAAAGTGGCAGAAAAATAAATAAACCAGTAGAAAAACAATAGGGTTCCAGCACCTATGTTGCTTTAATTGCTATTATGGCAAAATAATAAAAGTAAAAGTCAAAAAGGAATAAATGTCCCAACCTGTTCCAGACACTGTGGCAGATGGGATATGATGGTAATTGGCATTGCCTGAATAAGAGCAATTTTAGTCATCAGCCAATCCAGATACATACGTTACAACACCATTGTAACATACAGTAACTAACAAAATAAAGGAAGCGGCGGGTAAATGAAGGGCTCAGTTATGATGTGATTGCATTTTCCTGCCGTGGTTTGGGTCTACTCAACCTCTTAGAGGTAAGGTAAGTAGCAATAAAAACAAAGCCATTCTAAGTGATCACCTTCATCCCGTGTGGTGATGCGTCCCCCATATCTGAAGGAGTGATGTCCCAGTATGACAATGCTAAGCTAATTGGTCACCGAATGGTTTTATGAGCATGAAAACAGTGCAAACCATATGCCCTGGCTGTGTCTGAGTCACCAGATCTCAACCCAGTGAGAGGTCTGGGTAGTAGCCTGAGACAGCGTTTTCTGCACCACCATGAACAAAACACCAAATGCTGAATTTCTGGAACAGCTTGCCGGTCATGTGAAGCAGAATGCTTAGGGTATTCGATCATGGCTGGATGCGGTACTGAATATTCAATAGACTGTAGGTATATGGCGAGGCTTAGATGGCCCAGGAACAGCGCGTTTGCGGTCATTATGTATTCTCAGGTTCTTATATTGTTCCTGGTATTTTGTTCAAGGCGATTACCTGTTTTTGGTGGTGAGTGGATATATGGGTTTCCTCAGGTACTCCGGTTTTGTCGGTCAAAGACATTTACGTTAGGCTAATTGGAGAGTCAAATTTCCCGCCGATAGGTGTGTGAATGAATGGTATGTGCCCTTTGATGGATTGGCAACCTGTCAGGGATGTATCTCTGCCTCGCCAAATGCATGCTGGGATGAGCCAACCCTCCGCGATCTTGACCAGGAATAAGCGGGTTAGATGGTGAATTAATGTTTTGGTGCATAAGCCTAGCAATGGAGGATCAGGGGCTCAGTGTACGTGCCAGATAATCGAAATCGCCAAAAGGTGCTAAACCATTGAGCGCTTTATAAACAAGCAAAACGGCTTTAATTTATAAAGACGTACAGGGAGCCAGTGCAGTGCAGACAGGGCTGGTATTAATAGCTCTCCATCCTAGTCTTAGTTAAAGTTCTGGCAGCAGCATTCTGAATAATTTGTAGATTTCTATTAGGCGGGCCATTGGCTATAAAGAAGAGCATTACAATAGTGCAGGTGACTTGAGTATAATAGTATTTATCAACCTTTCTGCACCTTGCTGTGTTAAGGGTCTCACCTTGTGCTATGTTTTTTTAAGTGAAAGGCAGTCTTGATCACCTTGCTCCCATGTGGTTTAAACCTTAAGTCTGAGTCAAAAATGACTCCAAGCTACAGATTTTGTCTGTAGAGAGCCCAGAGCTGCCTAGTGTAAAGTGGATCTCTCTTTGATTTTGGGGTCGAAGTAAAAGTGTACTCCGTCTTCTCCATTAATGGCGGATAAGCAGACAGTTCATGTTGAGAGCGTGAGTCATTTGGCTCCAACAGATATGTACAATTATTATTGTCATCCATTATAGCAATCAAATGTTATATTATGATGAACAGATTATATTTCCCAGTGAGATATGAACAACAAAAAAATAAGTGGCCCAAGAATGCTCCCTATTATTCCACTTAGGTAATATCTATGGTATTTATTCATGGTTACACCTAATTTGACAAAAAATGGTGTCCCATATTGCAAATGTACAAAACCAGTTACACTGCCAGAAAAGTAACCAGTTTTCAAGACCTAACTCATAGCACACAGTCTATTATATCAAATGCATCTCTTCGGCCAATATCAGTACCATAATTATACGTGAGGAAGGGAGTAGGTTAGATATCAGGTCTGTGGTCACTGAATACAGAGCTACAGTCTAAGTGGAAGTTTCTTAAGTAATGGTTTCACAAAGAAGTCTTAAAGGTTTTATGAAAAATGCCTGTATCTTAAAGAAGAATTAATAATCTCTAGCATGCTTGGTTGACAGGCTAACAAAGGCATACTAAAGATTTTTGTGGAATAGGGTCAAGGAGCAGGAGGAGCGGCTTCGACTGCAGGCAATTTTACCAGAAGTGCATCTCACTAATCTTGACAAAAGTATTAAATTAACATGGTGAGTTAATTTGAAGTCTGGTATTGCATTTCAGGGTGTTGCTTTGCCAGATCTTATATTAGTAATTTATCTTTCAAGTAAGAAGCAAGTCAACATATTAAGGTGGAAACACAATTCCCAGTCAATCCAACAACTATGACCTGAATTAAAGTAGGTAATCAATAATTGAAGCAATCTCATTTGCTTCCAAATACCGGAAATATCACTGAAATATGAGACTTATCTTTCTGTTCTCAGCTTTCCAGCCCTTGTGGGTGTGTTGGGTTCCTTGAGTATGCAGCCGGACTTGGAATTTGTTTTCTCCATTTACATTCAGATTTTTTCATACCATGACTGATGCATCAAATGATGGTCCCTTAACTGTAGAGTTAAGAGATACAGTATTTATGTTTGCTTAAAAAACATGGCATCAAAGCGAAAATACAAAAATGGTCTTAAGTGGTAACATCAGAGACGATAAAATATAAATGCTTATCACTCATGAGATCACTAAGACCAGCATGTTGCCATCATTTTTGGTAGAAGTCGTTACCGATTCAATCAAATCAGGAAACTGTTCCAAATTCAGAATTCTAGTGGCAACAGTCAACATTTTGCGCGCATCCATTTTATTGGTGCTGTCAGTGGTACTAAGTTTGTCTCACACACAATGGGGCTTATTAGTATTTTATTTCCAATCTAGTTCGATCTTGAATGCTCTGCAGGGTCCAGCACCAGTTTCTAGGGCAGAAATAGGAAGCCGTGGGCCATTTTAGGAAAGAATTGTAAAAATCCGCCTGACCCCAGAAAGGTGATTGTGAAATTCCTGGAAAACTGGAAATATGCAAATGAGGGTAATACCAAAGGGGATACAAGCTTAATGACAATGACAATAAGAAGTAGGATAAAAATTAGTTTTTAAAGCAATGTTTAAAACAATATTGAAATAAAATCTATTGAAGAAACTTACAAGCAAACAAACAAGAAAGACATTTATTAATGAGCGCTGAATACATTATGGATGAGAGCAATCAAGTAGCCATGTCTAGATTGTTGTCAACATTTTATTATTAGGTAAATTGATATATAGTTAGCTAAGTCTACATTTAGATTGTTATATTACAATTTAATTCAGCTGACTGGATATATACATTCCACTGGTATTTAGCATTTGCTTGTTGTGCTGTGCTTAAGTTCAAGACGCAGCAAACTATTTCACATATATTTTTATGCTTATGTTTTGTCATTCATCTTTGCCAAAGTTAGGAGCCTATGATTGCCACTCACGCAAGCACTTATATCATAATTAATTATAACGTTGTTTAGATGAGAATGGGGCCTATGGATCATATTTATCTGAATAATATCTTTTCTGTTTAGTGGGGATCCTCAGTATCAGAGCATTTGTTGACGAGTAAGAGACTCACACTTTCTGCCATTTATTCTGGCAACTTCTATTACCCAGTACGGCTCTATGGCTGGTCTACAATTCAGTGATTTATCTTCTCCAATAGGAGTTTTCATGACTGAAGTGATGGCTCACACACCACAGCAGACCATGAAGCTCTTCAGTCAAAAACAGAGCTGGGGGTTATTTTTCTCAAATAAAGTAGATGCAGTATAGAAAAAATATATATTTATGCTTGGATCACAGAATGGTATAAGCCTCTCCTTCAATCTGTCTACTCTACAACTGTGGCTGCCGGAAGGGTAAGCAGTGCTATCAAAGATCTATACCATTTTGAGGTGTTTTTCTAGGCGCTGCTCAAGAAGGCTCACAGATAATGTGACCAGTGGATGGGCGCACCAGAAATGTTTGAGGCCTACATGTGTGCCTTCAATTTCCAATGGCACAGGAATGTGGCAGGCAATCACACGCTTTTACGGGAAAGGTGGCTACTTACTCTGTTCATGATTGGATTCATCTCAGTGTATTTGTGTAGCTGATTCCAGTCAGTCAATCAAATATTATTTAGAATAGAAGACTCTCAAAGGAAATTCTCTCAGAGTCCTTCATAGAACATGTTATAATAGAGTGAATGTGAGTCATGATGGAAATGACATGAAAGGAAGTCAATGATACTTTGCCAACAGTAATAAGTCACCAGGGTGACAGCAGTCAAATCAAAGATGCTGGTCTGTGCTGGTCGGTGGCAGGTGAGGCGTGCTAACACATCATGTTGATCAGTCCACATACAGTAGGTATGTGTAATAGAATCACATAGACACAGAATCACCTGGGACCTGCTTATAAGTAGAACTATGACGTTGAACAGTTCCACAGATAAAGGTCATATTTTGCATATGGCTGCCCATAAACCAGGTAAAAATACATTGCACAACAAAGAAAATGAGCACAAATCTAAGAACACATGTTAAGGTAAGTCAGTAGACTAGCTAGCTAGAGTGGTCAGCCTGTTGATCCGACTATCCAAATAATATAGCTAGCGTTTGCAACAAGTTCATATAAATGCTAAACCAGCTAGCAAACATTGTAAAGTTCACATATCTATGCTCTCTACGCGAAGCAAGCAAAGTTAAATGGTGTAGCGTGCTTTTGCTAACCAGCGAGCAGTATATATTAGTGGTCCTCTCTCAGCCTGACAACGTTTTGCTCGACTGCCCCACTGACTGGGTCGCATAGCGGCCCGAGTAGTCAGAATGAGGATCGGCTATTCAGAAATACAGAAAATAATTGGTGAATAGTCACATTGAACACGGACCATTGATTTGTCTTCAGACCGATGGAGTCAATAGTCATGCTTGCGGATATTGAGCAACGACACATTACGTAGCAGCTGTGTATTTGTGCAAATACCGCAGTTGCTTTGTGATGTGGTGAACTTTGGTCTAGCAACTAATCGCCCTAAAATTGCCCTTTAGCTAGCTGCAATCTTATTATTAACATATAAGTGATCTTTATTCTAACAGCCATATTCATCTTTTTATAAACCAAACAGTTCAGCAAAGTTCAACATTAGATATTTGACATTTTTTAAGAAATAGTTTCAATGCAGTGAACTACTTTTTCAAGTAACTTTAGTGGAGCAAACCGCAGATGTAGCTTTACTGTAACTCATTTCCCCTTCATGAAGTAAAGTGATTGGAAGTTTGGTTTTCAGAGTAGCCACAACACTGATCGCCACGGTACATAAGGATTTGACACAATTGGATATCCCTTTGATATGGCACCTTGCCGAGTCTGATTAAGCTAACCTGAAAATAAATTACTTGGAAATATAACACTAAGATTATTAACAACTAAAAGGAAACAGTTCAAGGGTAGAACAGTACTTCACTTTTTATCAGGATAATTACTGTACATAGGTCCAAGTGAACTTGTGGAAATGGAAGTGGAAAAAAACGGTTGGCCTGTCAGGCGAAGTCATTGAGCGGAAGAGTTGTTTCTGTATTTTCAAGTTTGTTCAAAATATTTCAAGATTAAAAATAGCAACCACTGTCAAAAATTGCTATCATCTAATTACGCCACAGTATTTTTATATAAAATGTCAAACCATCAGTCCTGGGTAGAGCATATAATAGTTCAGAATATAAAAGTTTATAGCAGTGAGCAGCGACATCACTGTTTAAACCTTTCAGGGTTTATCAATATCAGATTAAATCAATGTTGATTCCATGAAGTAAATAAATAAAACATGAAAAATTCCAAAGGGGGTTGACTTATTTTTATTAAATGTATACAGTCTTTTTCTTTCTACGTATGTGCATTTGTCTCTATTCCCATTGAATCCATGTTCACCGCAGCCCCTTGAGGCAGGTAAGCGCCAGTAAATACAAAACCATTCTGAATTATCACCTAAGTCCTATGTATCTCCAGTCACCAGATCTGCTTAATTGAACGCACATTTCAGGTCGTTCCACCTGCATCAACAATACACCATATGATGAATTTCTCGTGGAAGAATGGTGTGCGTCTCTCTTATCTATAATCTATACAAAGGCACATTAGAAATTGTTCTGGTGGCTTGAGGTGGGAGCAATGCCCTATTAAGACACTTTATGTTAGTGGGTTCCTTTATTACCTGTATACTGATTCTACTACATTTCTTTCCCTATGCCTGTACAGAGGAAATAATATGATTTTTTCTTCTTCCTTAGTACCTCAAAGATCACAAATTTATCCAAAAGGACATAGCAGTGAACGAAACTCTAATGTGACACTGATGTGCATACTTAAATGAAGCCAGAACCACAGTCACACCGACTATCTCTTCTACCGGTAGAAAACTGTTCCTTTGTGTACCTTATTCTTTATTTTCTCTCTCCTCCTTTTGCAGGAATATTTTCATTGGAAGCTCTCTAAATTGTCAGGCAAGTGGAAAATTCAAGCATTGAGATTGGTATTTGTTCACTCAGTCGACATGTATTCCGCAAGACTCACATTATAATTGTATTCTATGTATAATTGTCATTGGAAATCAAGCACTTAACCCTGGTTCATCTTGCATTGTATTCAAAAAACGAATCACTACAATGTTATATTACTGTTAATAAATCACATAAGATCTTTTGGTTTTTGTTTATTGACAATGTTTAAGCGCGCTCCAGAATTTATTATTATTATTTATAACTTATTATCGGGAAAATAAGTCAGACTGTAAATGGACATGTTTAGTGTGTGGTCTGTTCTCTCACCAGAGCTTTGCTAACAGCACAAGATCTCAATGTCTTCTATGTGCTAAATCTAATTTGATTTGGAAAAGGTTGTATTTCCTTTATCTTTCAACAGAAAATGCGGCATTTAAGGTGATGCTATTATGCACGCAGAGATTTCTTTGCCTTTGGTGTCCATTACAAGGTTTCTGGGCTTGAAATTGACATTTTACAGGGCTGTGACTGCTCCACTTTGAGAAAACAAGTGGAAAGAGCTTGGTGTCTTCCAAATCTAGATACAACAGGAGACTGGCTGGGGCAACCATTTTTGTAATCAGCGACTGTCATACTCCAGGCAGCATTGTACATGCAGTTGCTCACCAAATTTTATTTTTAAACTCCTTTTTCTCTGTACAGCTGTACAAGATATATGTGTGTTCTATTATGTGTGATCACTTCACTGCATGATAATGCATTCAGTATCCCTGGATTATTTGAAGCAAGTTTAGCATGATTTCATGACAGGCTTTGAGATGTTGTTGAGTTACTATAGAGCTATGCCGAGATACAGTGCTTTGTCCTTAATTTAGGGCAACAAATGTAGTTAAGCAGAATCAGTTTCTTCAGATTGTTCAAATGAATCTATAGTTTAGGATAATTTAATAATATTTAAAATATTTAATATTTATTTATTTAAAACATGCGGTGTGATTATAGTGGCGATCATCTTGCCTTGCATACTATCATATATAAGCTCTGAAACACCTCAATGCGTATTCGCCGAAGCGGGCTATCTCATATCCTTATGTAACGCCTGGCTACATATTGCTCGTCTTAAAGCATGAACCATACTGGTTATCAAATTGGACTATACGGTATATTGTTTAGTGTGAAATTCATGCAAGCAGAACAGAACA
The DNA here is from genome assembly GCA_029706075.1 of Aldrovandia affinis. Taxonomy (NCBI): domain Eukaryota; kingdom Metazoa; phylum Chordata; class Actinopteri; order Notacanthiformes; family Halosauridae; genus Aldrovandia; species Aldrovandia affinis. The sequence continues at coordinate 27,153 of JAINUG010000744.1, read as the reverse complement.
TTAACGAAGGTGTGAGGGTCTTTAACATCAAATCATTTCTTACTTTTTCTTGTACATCAGATTTTTCCCCGTTTTCTTATACCAGCGAGGCGCTTGCCTTTTTAACCAACAAAATATGTCTGTTTCTGCCATAAATAAGAATGTGTGCATGGCTTCTACTGGAAGTCTCATAACAAGACTTGTCAGAGCTTGTTTTAGAGTAGCCATTAAGCTATAAATTGCATTTGTAAGTCACAGTGTGCTGGGTAGAAGCATGTCCATTGACTGAACAAAGCAACTAAATATTTCCTTTTATTTTATTTTTTGTTAGGTGTCCATCCTCCCTTTTCTCACAAATTAGTAGCCAGTGTACCTCTCCTTATCCCCCATACTACAAAGCTTGTCACGCAACTCTGGGACCAGCAGTGACAAAGCGATGAACCGCCTCCTTTGATGAGCCACCAAGCTGTTGGCCTCGTAACTCGGTTCACACAGAGCCATCTTATACCGCGGCAAGCTCATTTCCAGCTTTCTCCCCTGCCCTGGGACAGACAGCAAATCACACCGCCCCAAATGGGACTCCCGGCCAGAGCCAAGCTAGCGAGATTTACGACTAATCAAACCCCAGCCACAGTAGGCGCTCGGGCGAGTGCCTTTACCATTATGCCACCGTCACGTCTGTTTGATTTTTTATTGTCATGGTGCCCTGGTGCATCACGTAAGACTGAGGAACTGTGGAATCAGTGAGAATCAGACGTATACTGTATACTGTATCATCTGGTTCAGCAGGCTGACATAATGACAAATAACATCAGCGTAAGTAAATATTCAATTCAAAACTATTTTAACAATGAAAAACATCATTCGTCAGGCCACCTGCAATGGGCAACCTGCATCCAGGCAAGTGCGCAGCGCTATGTTGCACCACAGGGGAACAAACTTTTTCTTTTTTGCCTACTGTGACCATGTTAGTCAATCAAATTCTATGATATCTTTTGACTCTCACAATGGATTTTCTTCATTAAAAAAGAAAATAGCAATGATTTTGTTATGTAGCTCAAAAAAGTGCAATTAGAATCAGTGTTCGATGAGAGTCATACTGTATTTAGTATTCAGCAAGATGTTATTTGTACATTGCTGGAACATGAAGGACTTCTACTGTAGATAGATAGATACTTTATTATCCCAGAGGAAAGGGAGAAGTCTTTGAAGTTGGTACTAGTTATGGGATCAGATGATTTTTCGTGCGGTTGTTTTTACATAGGGAGTTTGAACCTTTTGGCGGGGTAGCCAGTGCATACTGGTTGTTTAGTGGTGGGTGGAGTCATGCATGATTTTGTTTGGCGCTACCCGGATGCTATGTTCTGGCATGTTGGTGCTGCAGACTTTGCCGCAGTCATATGCAGATCAGTTTGTAAAAATAATTGTGGATGTAACAATCGCCAAGATCAAAGTCAAGTCAAGAAAGCACATGTACTTCAGTTCAGCCTAGGCTATAAAATACCTGCCCGTCAAAAAAGGTCACTCTAATATTTCGTTGGACCGCCTTTGGCGGTGTAGCGCGCGTTCGCTGTGACATCATTTGATAAACTTCTGCAATGTCACAACATTTATTTCCTTCCAGAGTTGCATGAATTTTTGTATTGATGATGGGAAATTAGGACCTCTGCGCTAAAGTCTTCTCAGCACATCCCAAAGATTCTCAATAGGAGTTAAGGTCACAGACTCTGTAATCCATGTGTAATGATATTCATGCTCCCTGAACACTCTTTCTAGGCTAATTTCGATGAATGTTGGCATTGTCATCTTGGAATATACCCGTGCCATCAGGAAGAAAAAAATCAATTGATGGAAAAACCTGGTCATTCAGTATATTCAGGTAGTCCAGCTGACCTCATTCTTTTGGCACATAGCGCTGCTGAACCTGAACCTGACCAACTGCAGCGGCAGATCATGCCTGCCCCCTGGAAGCATGCGGTAGGCTGGGCATGATGGGTGCATCACTTCATCCGCCTCTCTTCTTCTGATAAGCCCATCACTCTGGAACAAGGTAAATCTGGACTCATCAAACCACATTACCTTCTTTATTTAACGGTCCAATCTTTATGCTCTCAGCAAATAGCCTTTTTCCGATTAGCCTCACTGACAAGAAGTGGTTTTCTGTTGATTTTATGATGGTTCACAAGCGTTTAGAAGTGATGCATCTGATCGCGATCATTCAAAATTTCTTTCGACCTCAATTCTTCTCGAGTGATGGTTCACACTATCCTTCAGGTTTTAATAGTCGTTGGACGGTTCTTAGCGGCAATTTTGGTAGTTCAGCAGTCTCCTTAGTTGTTTTCTTTTATCGATGCAGGCCAATAATTTGACCATTCTCAAACAACCGTTAACATATTTTCCATGGCACAGGATATGTCTTCCGACATGGATGTTTAAGAAATGTTCTCATTGCATCAGTTAGGGTTAAATAACGTTGCCAGCTAAAACAATCACTGCGCAGTAATTATCAATGGAAGGCTCTTATTTATTTAACTTAGTTAAATCAGGTGGTGACTTTTTTGGCCAGGCGATTATGCAGTACAGCATCTGGGGTATTAGCTCTTAGAGTACACAAACATAGTGTTACAAATATAAATCACATTAAGATACTTCCACAAAAGGCATTAATATTATAATCCTGTACGCTTTCAAAACATTGTGCATTTAAGGACAAATGTTGAATGAATCCACTGATATTACATTCTGTGTGATGAACAAAACAACCAAAACATCAGTTTCCCTAGAGATTAAATTTTTTACCTTTTTTTAAATCAGCTACCAGCAATGTTACTATAATTCTAAGAAACGCAACATGACTTTGAAGTAATAAATAATAATAATAAATAATAAAACAATAATGGCGACGCGGTGGTGCAGTGGATAACACTAATAGCCTCACAGCAAGAAGGTCTCGGGTTGAAACCAGGCGGGGGCCTTTCTGTGTGGGTTTGCATGTTCTCTCCCGTGTCCGCGTGGGTTTCCTCGGGTACCGGTTTTCTTCCACAGTCCAAAAAAAGACATGCGTTAGGCTAATTGGAGAGTCTAAATTGCCCGTGAGTATGAGTGTGTGAGTGAATGGTGTATGTAGTGCCCTACGATGGATTGGCGACCTGTCCAGGGTGTATTCCTGCCTCTACTCCCCAATGCATGCTGGGATAGGCTCCAGCCCCGTGACCCTAACTAGGAATAAGCGGCTGAAGATGAGATGAGATGAATAAAACAACAATATGAAAGGAGAGCAATTTCTATGGCTGCAGCCCAAACATTGATCCGCATCTAAATATTCGAGGACAATGCAATGGATGATCAAATTGTAGAGGAACCGTAGTAAGAATTAAAGACAGACCTGCTAATTGGGTCTTACCACATGGTAGCGGTAATAACAGCCACTTGATTTTAAATGCTTGTTGGTTGTGGAGATTGAAATGGAACAGTTTCAGTCAGGTTACTGGGCGTGCTTGAGCTCACAATCCTCAGTCAGTGGGAACCAAAGGGTAATTTGCATTAAGCATGGATAGAAAATAATATGAATAATCACTGGACTTCAGTGCTGAACAGTCTCAATCGATAATGAAATCGTTTTATGTGTTGTCTTGTAAGGTTACAGTTTCTTATAATCCTTAATAGTGACTGAATGCACATAGGCACCCTTTTGTTATTGTGCTGGTTTTGCTGGTATTTTTGTTATCTCCATCGCACGATAAATGATGTATATAAAATCCACGAGGATGCACAATGACTCACCAAACCTGCTATGTTTGTAGAGGATGTCAGCATATTCCCCACAAACAGCCTGGTACCAGTTGTCCAAATGTTGGCACTACAGCAATTTTGAAAATGCAAGCACGATAGGCCATAACTCTTGACCCCTTTGACCTATTGTCAACATATTTGTTTCCTCTACTCATAGGTTATCATTATCATCAGAATTGATTTGAAAGCACAAAGAAACATGATTTATATCATCATAGGTCAATCAATTTTTACACATATGGGTCATGACCATTGTAATTCAGACTTATTTAATGGTTTAAATATAGCTTGCAGCTATATTTATTATTATTATGATTATTGGTATTATGATTATTATGGTGTTTATTATTATTATTATTAATCTTGCTTAATTAACAGCCATTATAAAATATGGACCATGCAGACATTTTATTTTATGGCTTTTTCATCTATATACACAAAGAAATAGGATATCAGTAAACACTAAAATGGGCACACACAACAAGCCAAGTGTAGGCCTATGTTATATCATCAGCTAAATATTTCCATCCCTCACAGATCAATTGTCAAAAAAGTCTTGTAGCTGAGGAGAGAGAGAGACAGATGCAGAGACAGAGAGAGAGGGAGGAGAGATAAAGCCAGAGAGGGAGAGAGAGATACAGAGAGAGAGAGGGAGAAGAGAGAGAGAGAGAGATAAAGCCAGAGAGAGAGAGAGAGGAGATACAGAGACAGCGAGAGAGAGAGGGGAGAGAGAGAGAGAGAGGGAGGGATACAGAGACAGCGAGAGGAGAGAGAGGATGAGGGAGAGATACAGAGACAGCGAGAGAGAGAGAGGGGAGAGATACAGAGACAGAGAGAGGGGGAGACAGAGATACAGAGACAGAGGGAGACAGAGACAGATGGGGAGAGATGGGGATACAGAGGAGAGATAGAGAGATAGAGAGAAAGAAGGGACAGGAAGTTTCAGTATGGCAATACACGCGCTCAAAGAAAAAGCATGCAGGGCAATGCTATCATTAAAAACCAAACTATTAAACATTAAGATTCCAGTTAGAATCTGGACAAAAATATTTGATTATTTTATCCTACCCATGGCTTTATGAAGTGAGGGTCTGGGGCCCGCTCAGTGGATTGGGCATGGCTCATGGGACAAACATCCAATAGAGGCCCTCCACGCAAAGATTCTGCAGAAAGATTTTAAATGTTCAAAGGAAGACACCAAATAACGCCTGCCCGAGCAGAACTGGGCGTTCCATTACCTGTTAAACATCCAAAAGCGGGCCATAACATTTTGGAGCGCATCTAAATTCAAGCCCAAAAGACACCCTTCCATTCAAGGCATTAAAAACCAAGGCTGGGGGAGAGAGAGAGCTGTGGGGAGAGAAAGAGAGAAAGGGAGAAGGGAGAAGAAAGAGAGAGAGGAGAGAGAGAGAGAGAGATCGTGGGGGGATGTGGGAGAGAGAGGGTGAGGAGAGGCAGGAAGAGGAGAGAGAGAGAGGGCTGGCTGTCGAGAGAGAGAGAAAGAGAGAGAGAGGGTGAGAGGGTGAGAAAGAAAGAGAGGGAGAAGAAGAGAGAGAGATCGTTGGGGGATGTGGGAGAGAGTGAGGGAGGCAGGAAAGAGATCGTCGTGGGGGATGTGGGAAGAGAGAGAGATGTCGTGAGGAGAAAGAGAGATCGTTGGGGGATGTGGGGAGAGAGAGAGGGTGAGAGAGGAAGAGAGAGAGGGGGGATGGGAGAGAGAGGGGAGAGGGGAGAGAGAGAGGGTGGGGGGTCCTCAACAGCCTCCTTGGGCAGGAGGACGAGGATACGCAAGGACACGGTGGGCCAGGTTACACCTGATACCTGCATCCCAACGGAACCACAGAACCTTCCGTTTGATTAGTGACGTGACCTTTACCTTTTTACTCATGGAATAAATTATTGTCCGTTTTTGATTTGTAGTTAATTACAGTTTTTTCAATTGCTAACAAGCATCGGTCTATACTGAAGACACTTTTTCAAAACTCTTCATACAGTCTGCATTGCCAACATGCATCTTAGCCAAACAGTTAATCTCACTTCCAAAACTCACTCCAACCACCAAAACACTTCATACATGTCTCAAAATAAGGCAACAATTCTCACTCAGAAAGCATACATTGTCACTCATAACACACTGACCTAAAAACACTAACAACAGGGAGCATTACATAAATTATGAACCTTTATATTTGAAGTTTGAATGATTTTTCACATAAATCAGTATTTCTTTATAGAATAAGAATAACACCTTTTCACTTTATTGACTGTACTACAGTTTTTTTCAGTTGCTAACAAGCATTGGTCAATACTGAAGACACTTTTTCAAAACTCTTCATACAGTCTGCATTACCAACATGCATCTTAGCCAAACAGTTAATCTCACTTCCAAAACTCACTCAAACCACCAAAACACTCCATACATGTCTCAAAATAAGGCAACAATTCTCACTCAGAAAGCATACATTGTCACTCATAACACACTGACCTAAAAACACTAACAACAGGGAGCATGACATAAATCATGAACCTTTATATTTGAAGTTTGAATGATTTTTCCAATAAATCAGTATTTCATAATAAAATAAGAATAACACCTTTTCACTTTATTGACTGTACTAAAGTATATGTAACAAGAACGAATCAGAAATACAGCAATTTGCTTCAATATCCTTCATTTTTTCTATATCTTTGCATATAGGAATTTACTTGTGAAAAATAAAAAGTTTCCTGAAAAAAACTATTTCCTGAAATTCCAGGGCTGCAATACAGTAATAATAATTAAAAAAAAACAACATGTAAAAGTATAATCACTCTGTACATACTGTACAGTACTGTGGGTTCTAGTTCTCCCTCTCTGCTGCTTTTGGCCACAAGTTCTCATCAACATCACATCTTATGTCTTCTCTGGCTGATGCATCTTGGGAAGTATCTTCTGGCATGTCTAATCCAACCCTGGAAGTCTTCAGGAGAAATGTCTCCACACCCCCGCACTCATGGCATCCAGTAAGGGCGTCTGGTCATGTGGACGGTGGTCATACACCTTCCACCTCCATGCAGAGAAAACTCCTCTATGGCATTTATGAGGGGGTATGGAGGCAGAAATAGTGCTAACATCCTGGGATGTGCAGCAAACCAGTCTGTAACTGCAGCAGAGTGGTGGAATGCCACATTATCCCACACAACAATGAAGGTAGGGGAGTTTCCTGCCCCTCTCTCCTCCACTGGCACAAGAATGCGTTTTTAACAGTTTTGAAAACAGTGTGTTAGCATTTGAAAAATGTGCTGCAAATATATAGTGTTTTGCGGGTGGTGGAGTATGAATGAGAAAAGAGTTCATGGATTTTGGAAAATGTTGTCATTGAATGCATTTTGTGTGAAAGCAATGAAAAATGATTCATTGTTTGGTCCACATAGACTTCTGGTTCGCTGACTGTGTGAAGAGTTTTGAAAATGTGACTTCAGTTTTGACCAATGCATGTTAGCAGTTGAAAAAAACTGTAAGAAAAAGCTTCAGAGGTTTTAGAGATTATTTTATTTGGCATTATAGAGTATTTTCTGTTGACAAGAGTAAGTGGCAAGAAATCCCAATTAAATCCATTTTAATTCCTTGAAGTAAGAAACTAAAATGTGAAAATGCCAAAGAGGGTGAATACTTGTTTATACCTACTGTACCTGGCTACTGAATACAGTTATTTCAAATTTATAGTTTCTATTTTTTTCCCCGTTTATCAGTTATTTTCATATTCAGCTGGAAGGAAGGAAGGAAGTAGAGAGAGAGAGAGAGAGAGAGAGAGAGAGAGAGAGAGAGAGAGAGAGAGAGAGAGAGAGAGAGAGAGAGAGAGAGAGAGAGTGAGTGTGTCTTTATGACTCATCCATCCTCCCACACTAGCAGGTAAATATGATGTTTTTGTATACACCTTGTCTGCAGAAGGCAATATTACTGCAGAACTCACTGTAGTGCCTTGGGCTGTAAAATATGATTAAAAAATATGATTTTTTTGAGCTGTAAAATATGAGTCTGCGCTTGGAGATTCTTGCCTGAGACATGGGATCGAGGGCTTCTTGCCTGAGACATGGGATCGAGGGCTTGTTGAAAACAGGGAAACCCGGTGAACTTACGCGAACGAATAACGCAGATCCAGCAGGAGAGCGCAAACGCCATTCAGAGCAGCCTGACTCATTCCATTAAGGAGACAACACTCTCTGTTAACCCTTTGATTTCGGTGACAGAGTGACTGGACTACAACTCCCACAATGCATCAGCGGACTGTATCCTGCCCATCGCATCCTGTATCCCATAGATCCTCCTTCACTGAGGTCAAACGTTGTGCTTTAACCCTTTGATACATAAGCCCTCCACACCCCTCTAATGCACAACATGGGTCAAAAATGACCCGTCATCAATAAAGACATACTCTAATAATAATTTAATCATAATTTTGTTAAAATAATGATTTTAGCAGTGATTTGGTCTACACAAGAATTCATTGATATTTGAAATATGTTTTTTTGTCACTTTTCAGCACATATATACATATCTGATAACTATCAATTTTCAGATTGAAAATCTTCCCATTGTCTCTGTAATATGCTTTGGGGGGTAAAATCTGGGACGACTGGGACCAGCCATGCCAGCCCTCTGGATGAAGAACATCAAAAGCACAAAGATCAAAAGGTTCCTTATCAAAAACAAGTTACCTGGATTGCTGAGTGATCAAATACCTTTATTCCAAAGATACAGCAAATAAACACTCAAGTGTGCATAAACGTCCATAGGAAATGAATGCGGGTCATTTTTGACCCATGTTGTGCATTAGAGGGTAGTAATGCAAAAACATTTTTATTCAAAAAGTAAGAAAGGAAATATCAAAATAAAGATTTGTGATGATCAAAAACAAGTTAATTGAGGAATACCTGGATTGCTGAATGATGAAATTCATTTTTTGCAAAGATATAGAAAATAAACTCCCATGTTGTGCATTAAAGGGATATTATTAAGAAATAAAATGTGCACTTATTACAGACTATTTACAGAAGGGCCCAGGACTGAAACATTAACACAAAGCTCTAAATGGACAAGGACCTAACTACATAGCTAAATCTCTTACAAATTACACACCAGCTAGAACACTGAGATCATCAGATGCAGGTCTATTAGAGATCACCAGAAACTGTCATAAGAAGGTTGGTGATGCGGCCTTTGTCAACTACGCCCCAAAATTATGGAACACATTACCCATAAATATCAGGGAAGCCAACACACTAGACATTTTCAAAGACAACTTAAAACCTATCTTTTTACAAAGCTTTTGATTAACTCTGACTTGCACTACTAAATTGATCTTGCACTATATATATTTTAATCTTCTCTGATTACGCATTCTGTGTAAAGCACTTTGAACTGCAATTCTTGTATGAAAGGTGCTATATAAATAAAGTCTTACTTACTTACTTACTTACTAATGGAGGACATTTGATATGTGATGATTTCAAAAAGAACAAATTAATTACTCGAATGAATGAATAATGGATCGTTTAACGTGCCAGTTAGTCCTCATTATCATCAGTGCTAATAATACAAAGCATAGCGTTTCTGTCAGCGTAAAATTCAATTAATTTGCAAACCAGTTTTCCATTTATTTTCTTTAGTTTTTTCTCAGGTGGCACGGTGGTGCAGTGGATAGCGCTGTCGCCTCACAGCAAGAAGGTCTCGGGTTCTAATCCAGGCCGGGGGAGCCTTTCTGTGCGGAGTTTGCATGTTCTCCCGTGTCCGCGTGGGTTTCCTCCGGGTACTCGGTTTCCTCCCACAGTCCAAAGACATGCACGTTAGGCTAACTGGAGAGTCTAAATTGCCTGTAGGTATGAGTGTGTGAGTGAATGGTGTATGTAGTGCCCTGCGATGGATTGGCCACCTGTCCAGGGTGTATTCCTGCCTCTCGCCGGGCATGCTGGGATAGGCTCAGCCCCCCGACCCTGACCAGGAATAAGCGGCTTAGATAATGGATGGATGGATGGATGGATGGATAGTTTTTTCTCTCTCCACTGAGGTACTTGGAGCGGGCAGGTCTGGAGCAATCCTGTGTTTCTCAGTCTGAAGGATGTTAGCTGGAGACGAGGTCTCTGGTGTTCAGCTGCTGGCTCTGAGCTGGAGCGGTGTCTCTGTCTCCCAGTAATACCAGGCGGTGCTGTACCCGTCTACCCAAATAATGTTTCAAAAACTTTATTCTTTATTTTTTTATACATTTTGTTTCAGATTTTTCCCCGTTTTTCTCCCCAATTTGGAAGCCAATTATACCGTCTACGTATTTTGATTAAGGCCAGACACTACAGGCAAACATGGTGATTTTGCTTACAACGGTACATTTTCTGATTTTGGGATATTTTCCATCGATAACTTCCACACTTTCATAACATGTACAAATAAATCGCCAATTATTGATATAAATACTTTATTTTTATAACTTCATCCCAACTCCGTCAACTACACCTAGCATAAATTTCGTTCTTGTTAGCACTTTTCATGTAGAAGTTTAACCGCTGTTTTTAAAACGCTCCATATTGAATCATATATCATCCAAATAACGTGCTTAATACATTTTGTTTCAGATTTTTCCCGTTTTTCTCCCCAATTTGGAAGCCAATTATACCCTTTATTTATTTAGAATAACACTCCCAAAGATGCGGGGCCTCTGATAGTGTAGCGGTGTAATGCACTCGCTTTGACCGGTGCTTTGCGAGTGTGAGCTGCCTATTGCGGTCACGGTGTCGTGGAATTCTACTATTCAAAGGAAGCGAGACTGTGTTCTCAATTTTCAAATCATGTTTTATTACTGTTTCGAAACAGGGGAGCAGTCTAACACTCGCATGAAGAATGTCACAGTATCTCCAACGAGATCAAAGAAATACAACAGTATATATCTTTTACATTCTAGGTGACCATCGCCCTTTGGAGTTTCACCCATTGGTCATGGTTGAAACTCCTCCTTTATTGATGGGTCCAAACACATGTTTTACCCTCCCAACATACACATTTCTTGCATACATTAGGATAAGGCAACTCTCACTTATGACCCAGTAATAACTTTCCATCCGTGTTATTATGATTTATACAGCACAATAATAAACTAATTCCCAAAGAACCAACCTTGACGTTTCCCGCTCTCAAACCCAAACATCTTAATGTTTCTCATTCCAGCACATGAGTTGTCTCCCACTTCTAGCAACACTCGCTTATCTCTTCCTGAATGGAACACCATATCCAGACAATGTCTGACCCGTGAGTGGAAGCATAAACAACTCATTCAGCAAGCTGGAAACGGACTGTCGGAAGGCCTAATAAAAGTTTCCCCTCACAACGGTTCAAAACCCGACTGTGCCGGACCGGCCCTGGCCGAGAGCCCCGATCGGGGGATTAGTGTCTGATCCCAGTAGGGTTTAGTGTCTGATCCCAGTAGCGTTTAGTGTCTGATCCCAGTAGGGTTTAGTGTCTGATCCCAGTAGGGTTTAGTGTCTGATCCCAGCAGCGTTGGCTCCTGACTGCATATCTCATCTCATCTCTGTTATGACCCCCTACCCCTAGTGGCCGATTGTGGTGTTGCCTTAATTGTTTTCCTAATAGGAAATTGGTGTCACCTGGAGGGGGTCTATTTAGGAGGCCCTCTGGCTGATGCTCTCTCTCTCTCCATTCAGAGGGCAACCTGCAGTCTGGCTTCACTACTCATTTTCCCCTATCTATTAGGTTCCGTTAATAAAAAACCTTCTTGAATTCAACCAATCTTGTCTGATCTCTTTTATGTTGCAACTGGCCAGGGGCCGGTCGTAACATAATTGGGGGCTCGTCCGGGAGATCCGATCCGCTTTGATTAGCCCCTAGATTACCCCTCATTGTCAAAACCGCTTATTCCTGGTCAGGGTCGCGGGGGTGCTGGAGCCTATCCCAGCATGCATTGGGGCGAGAGGCAGGAATACACCCTGGACAGGTCGCCAATCCATCACAGGGCACACACACACCATTCACTCACACACTCATACCTACGGGCAATTTAGACTCTCAATTAGCCTAACGTGCATGTCTTTGGACTGTGGGAGAGAACGGAGTAGCCGGAGGAAACCCACGCGGACACGGGGAGAACATGCAGACTCCGCACAGAAAGGCCCCCGGCCTGGATTTGAACCCAGGACCTTGTTGCTGTGAGGCGACAGTGCTATCCACTGCACCACCGTGCCACCCCTGACTGCGTATATTAACCTTTATTTCAGTACGGCGTCACGTCGAGGCATAAAAGCGGTTTAAAGGAGATCAAGCTGACACGGGGCGGGGCCACAGCACAACCGAACGGGCACGAGGTCCAACACACCAAGACCAGAACAAGGCAGCAGGACACTATCAGGGCACATCCCCTGTGGCTCAGTAGGTAGAGCACGGCGTTGGCAACGCTTAGGTTGTGGGTTCAAATCCCCACTGGGGCCACATATACTGAAAAATGTATGCATTCACTACTGTAAGTCGCTTTGGATAAAGGCGTCTGCTAAATGACATTTATTATTTATTATTATCCCGACATCAAAGGTGAAAGTAAATGACTGTTTTAAAAGAGGAACAGCGATGAGCGTGTGTGTGTGTTCGATAGTAGTGTTGTGTGTGTGTGTTCTATAGTAGTGTGTGTGTGTGTGTTCTATAGTAGTGAGTGTGTGTGTTCTATAGTAGTGAGTGTGTGTGTGTTCTATAGTAGTGAGTGTGTGTGTTCTATAGTAGTGTGTGTGTGTGTTCTATAGTAGTGAGTGTGTGTTCTATAGTAGTGTGTGTGTGTGTGTTCTATAGTAGTGAGTGTGTGTTCTATAGCAGTGAGTGTGTGTGTTCTATAGTAGTGAGTGTGTGTGTGTTCTATAGTAGTGAGTGTGTGTGTTCTATAGTAGTGTGTGTGTGTGTTCTATAGCAGTGTGTGTGTGTGTTCTATAGTAGTGTGTGTGTGTGTGTGCGTGTGTGTGTGTGTGTGTGTGTGTGTTCTATAGTAGTGTGTGTCTGAGTGTGTTCTATAGTAGTGTGTGTGTGTGTGTGTGTGTGTGTGTGTGTGTGTGTGTGTTCTATAGTAGTGTGTGTGTGTGTGTGTGTGTGTGTGTGTTCTATAGTAGTGTGTGTGTGTGTTCTATAGTAGTTGTGTGTGTGTGTGTTCTATAGTAGTGTGTGTGTGTGTGTTCTATAGTAGTGTGTGTGTGTGTTTCTATAGTAGTGAGTGTGTGTGTTCTATAGTAGTGTGTGTGTGTTCGATAGCAGTGAGCGTGTGTGTGTTCTATAGTAGTGTGTGTGTGTGTTCTATAGTAGTGGTGTGTGTGTGTGTTCGATAGCAGTGAGTGTGTGTTCTATAGTAGTGTGTGTGTGTGTGTGTTCTATAGTAGTGTGAGTGTGTGTGTGTTCTATAGTAGTGTGTGTGTGTGTGTGTGTATGTTCTATAGTAGTGTGTGTGTGTGTGTGTGTTCGATAGTAGTGTGAGTGTGTGTGTGTTCGATAGTAGTGTGAGTGTGTGTGTGTTCAATAGCAGTGAGTGTGTGTGTGTTCTATAGTAGTGTGAGTGTGTGTGTGTTCTATAGTAGTGTGTGTGTGTGTGTGTTCTATAGTAGTGTGTGTGTGTGTGTGTGTGTGTGTGTGTTCTATAGTAGTGTGTGTGTGTGTGTGGAAAATAAAATCGATAAAACCTGGGGGCATATAGGTAAAGGCATTTGTCCGGAAAGCAAGTTGCCCACTGTGGCCGCAGTTCGAAACCTGGCTGTGCCAGCTCGGCTCTGGCCGAGAGCCCCGTCGGCGATTGGTTGTCCAACACAGAGGGAGGGGGAGGGGGAGGGGGTGTGTCCTGTATGGGGAAAAACTGTCTTGCCTCCGTGGACGAGCGGCGGGCTCGTAGGGGAGGGAAAATTGAAAGAAATCGGTGAGTATAATTGGCTACCAAATGGAGAAAACAAATCTGAAACAAATGTATAAAAAAACAGAAATTGCATTATTTCAGCTCTCTAGCCCTGGTGCCCCGATCCTGACCCCAGCTGCCCCTCAGCCCACAGATTACGTTCCCCTTCCTTCACACGTGCCCCTCAGCCCACAGATTACGTTCCTCTTCCTTCACACCTGCCCCTCAGCCCACAGATTACGTTCCCCTTCCTTCACACCTGCCCCTCAGCCCACAGATTACGTTCCCCTTCCTTCACACCTGCCCTCAGCCCACAGATTACCCCTTCCTTCACACCTGCCCCTCAGCCCACAGATTACGTTCCCCTTCCTTCACACCTGCCCCTCAGCCCACAGATTACGTTCCCCTTTCCTTCACACCTGCCCCTCAGCCCACAGATTACGTTCCCCTTCCTTCACACCTGCCCTCAGCCCACAGATTACGTTCCTCTTCCTTCACACCTGCCCCTCAGCCCACAGATTACGTTCCCCTTCCTTCACACCTGCCCCTCAGCCCACAGATTACGTTCCCCTTCCTTCACACCTGCCCCTCAGCCCACAGATTACGTTCCCCTTCCTTCACACCTGCCCCTCAGCCCACAGATTACGTTCCCCTTCCTTCACACCTGCCCCTCAGCCCACAGATTACGTTCCCCTTCCTTCACACCTGAGCACAGCCCACAGATTACGTTCCTCTTCCTTCACACCTGCCCCTCAGCCCACAGATTACGTTCCCCTTCCTTCACACCTGCCCCTCAGCCCACAGATTACGTTCCCCTTCCTTCACACCTGAGCACAGCCCACAGATTACGTTCCCCTTCCTTCACACCTGCCCCTCAGCCCACAGATTACGTTCCCTTCCTTCACACCTGCCCCCTCAGCCCACAGATTACGTTCCCCTTCCTTCACACCTGAGCACAGCCCACAGATTACGTTCCTCTTCCTTCACACCTGCCCCTCAGCCCACAGATTACGTTCCCCTTCCTTCACACCTGCCCTCAGCCCACAGATTACGTTCCCCTTCCTTCACACCTGCCCCTCAGCCCACAGATTACGTTCCCCTTCCTTCACACCTGCCCCTCAGCCCACAGATTACGTTCCCCTTCCTTCACACCTGAGCACAGCCCACAGATTACGTTCCTCTTCCTTCACACCTGCCCCTCAGCCCACAGATTACGTTCCCCTTCCTTCACACCTGCCCCTCAGCCCACAGATTACGTTCCCCTTCCTTCACACCTGAGCACAGAATCCAGCTCCTGTGTGTGTGTGTGCGCTAAAATCCATTCTTCATTCTGCAGCCGTCGCGGCAGAGGTGAACGGGTCAGGCCTGTACTACAAGCAATCGCCTCCTCCTCTTCCTCCTCCTCCTCTTCCTCCTCCTTTTCTTCTGGGTTTGGGGTTTGTGTTGGTGTTTGCCCTTTACCTCGTCAACTACAGCATAACAATTAGAATTAGATACTAAAAAAACAAAAACATTTTTTTTTTTTTTAACATTTATTTCAGATTTTCCCCGTTTTTCTCCCAATTTAGTAGCCAATTACACCCTCTATTTTTATTTTCAATTCCCCACCCTCACGAGTCCGCCGCCCGTCCTCCGGGAACGAGATTCATATTCCTGGACCTATTTCCCCGCCTTCTTTCGAGACGGAGATCTTCCACGGACTCCATTAACCTTCTCCTCGGCGGACTCGTGCCGGCTCTCCCCTCCCCCTCCCCGAGGCGGACAGCCAAATGCCGCCTCCGATCGGGCTGACGACCAGGGCCGGTCTGGTAGAAACGCGGTTTTGAACGCTGGGCCATCCGCCAGCCAAAAAAAAAAAAAAAAAAAAAAAAAAAAACATTCTTCAGATTCACAAGAGGGCCCCCCGCAATCTTCAAGATTAAAAGACAATCTGTGTAGAGGAATGGGCCAAAATCACACCTGAATACTGCGGGCGATTAGCTACTTCATACAGAAAGCGCCTTGAAGCTGTCATTACAAACAAAGGCTTCTCCACTAAGTATTGAATTAATTTCAGTTAGTGTGTTCAATACTTTTTTCCTGTTTCATTCCACTTTATTACACATAACTTTATTTACATTAATTAATTTACTTCAATGTTTAGATTTTTTGTCTGGATTTTTTGAGTTAATACCAAAGTCTGTTGCAAATTTCACTTGAATAGGCTCATTGGAAATACATTTACTGGACAAAATGTTGTGTTCAATACTTATTTCCCCCATTGTATATCCTCTATTTCTTTTTCGATTTACCTCCCCACGACTTGCCACCTGCTTCCACGGGACGAATTAATACCTTGAGGCAACGTTCGCCTCCTCCGAGAAGGAACTCGCCCAACCCTAATTACGCCCTACCGCTCCTTGGCGAGCTCATGTCAGCTCTCCCTTCCCCCCTCCCTCTGGGGTGGAAAGCCAAACGCCACCCCTGATCGTAGACAGGTTAAATAACCCGGAGGAGGCAGTATTACAACAAAACAATAATTTATTAAACCAAATCTTGACACAAAACACAAAACAAATGGCAGGGTATTCGGGGTATCCAAAAACACAAAGTCCACAAGCCTACTCGTTGTCGTTGTCCGTAATCCAGTATTCAAGTCCAGTTCCGTTCTGCAATCCAGGTCAGTAGTCGGTACACAAAGGGGGGTCCTCAAAACAATCCGGGTCAAACACAATAACAATCCAAAAACACTTCTCCAAATTCTCTATCGCACACTCCCTCTCTCTCTGTCTCTGTATCTCCCTCTCTCTATCTCTCTCTCTCTCTACCTACTGAGACACATAGAACCACATAGAACCATGCTCTACCTATTGAGACACACAGAACCACGTTCTACCTACTGAGCCACACAGAACCACGGGCGCTTCGTTATGCTGGGTTCTGAAATGGATCGCACAGGGGGTGGGGAGAGAAGCCCCCTCGTTCACATTTAATTATTGCAGGAAAATGCCAAATCAAATGCTTGTTTGTTCGACTCCCTTTGACAGACTCTGCTGCACGCCGGCTGCCATGAAACCTCGCTCTCTGTGACTCTCGAGTCATGTGATCACCAGCAAGGCGCCCGGTCACGGAAACAAATGTTTGTTTGTTTGTTTGTTTGTTTGTTCCTTAATCTCCGGTGCAGCTGTGCAAACAGGGTTGATATTCAATTCCCGCAGAACGAGGCGGCTCAGAATGCTAAGGCCTCGTGGAAAAACAAACAATCCTTCAGTCCTTCCAAAGCCCACAATATTGTTTGTGCATTTACCTTCATTTATAATATATATATATATACCGTATTGACCCGAATATAAGACGACCCCGATTATAAGACGACCCCCCTTTTTCAAGACTCATTTTTGAAAAATACTTTTTGAAGACCAAATCTTGTTTGTATAAAGAAAATCATTTTATTTGTCTTCACATTGAATAAAACAATGTAGGCTGTTTGTAACATCTTTTGGTAAAATCATGTTTTCAATATTCAACAATTGTCTAGATTGCAATAAAACAGTAGTGCAATTGTCAGGAGTGTAGTAGGGGTGGAACCAAATGCAGGCGCGAAAGAGACCCAAAATATGGAAATACGTTTATGGTATTTATTGTCCACAAACGTAAGCAAAACAATGTCTGTGGCGACACGCAAATAACTAACCAAACAAACCAAAATGATAAACGAACTGGAACTTGTGCAATAAAACAGTGCAATAAAACAACAGTTTCGGTCACATGTGGACGGAGAAACACAGTGGCTGGCTTGAACAGTCCTTTGGCGCCCTCTGTTGTTGTGAATGAATATTTACGTTAAAAAATTTTGGCCCGCGAATATAAGACTTTTTCAGACTTTTTTCTAGGAAAACAACCCTGTCTTATATTCGGGTCAATACGGGATATATATATATATACATATATATATGACCTTCATGTTTATTTTCATGCCTAGGATTTTTTCCTGTTTGTCTCCCAATTTAGTGGCCAATTACACCCTCTATTTCCACCCTCACACTGATCCACTGCTCATCTCTACGACGCAAGCTAATTCCTAGAGGGCAGCGAAACTCTGCTTCCTTCGAGACGGAATTTGCCCACCCACGTTCTGGAGGCACCCTTCACGCACTTCACGGTGGACTTGAGCCGGCTCAGCCCCCTTCCCCCTGGGGCAGACAGCCAAACCCCGTTCGAGGCTGACGACCAGATCCGGTCTGGTAGTCCACTGAGTGAGTTTGGGAAAAACACTCTTCAAATAATTGACGCAGCCAGATTACAACTGGTATCAAACTGGTTATCATAAAACATCCACACAGGAGAGCTGCCTCCAGCCCTGCTTCTACTGGCCTTGTTATAAAAATAACCCGCCCCCCACCCCCCTCCCCTTATTGCACGAGCACAGCTGGGATTAAACAGCCTGCAATGATTACTGTCTCCCTGGAGCGCTCCTATCAATCAATCAATCAATTAGAGTCTCCTGCAGCGCTCCTATCAATCAATCAATTAGAGTCTCCCTGGAGCGTTCTATCAATCAATCAATTTTTTTACAATTAAAAAAATAATTAAACATACATTTTTTTGTTCAATTTTTGGTACAATATATATATTTTTAATTACTTTATTTTTCCTTTTATATATTTTTTTCTTTTTACATTTTTACATATATTTTGTTTTGTCACATTTTTTTTGTTCAATATTTTTTTATAGATTTTTTTGTTGACATGTTTTGTCCATTTTTTTTTTGAGTAATTTTAGATTTTTGTCATTTTTAAATGTTTTTTGTTTTTTTCACTGACATTTTGAGGGTTTTTTAGAAGCCTTTATCAATGTTGAGCCTGCGATCCTATCAATCAATCAATTAGAGTCTCCTGCAGCGCTCCTATCAATCAATCAATTAGAGTCTCCCTGCAGCGTTCCTATCAATCAATCAATCAGAGTCTCCCTGCAGCGTTCCTATCAATCAATCAATTTTTTACAATAAAAAAAAATTAAACATACATTTTTGTTCAATTTTTGGTACAATATATATATATTTTAATTACTTTATTTTTCCTTTTATATATTTTTTTCTTTTTTTTACATTTTTTACATATATATTTTTTGTCCATTTTTTGGAGTAATTTTTGATTTTGTCATTTTTAAATGTTTTTTTGTTTTTTTCACTGAAATTTTGAGGTTTTTCTTTTTCAATTTTTTCAAAATGTTTTATTTTTATTTTTTTATTTTTGGTACAAATATTGTATTTTTTTCACTGAAATTTTGAGTATTTTTTAGAAGCCTTTATCAATGTTGAGCCTGCGATCCTATCAATCAATCAATTAAAGTCTCCCTGCAGCGCTCCTATCAATCAATCAATTACTGTCTCCCTGCAGCGCTCCTATCAATCAATCAATTAGAGTCTCCCTGCAGCGCTCCTATCAATCAATCAATTTCTGTCTCCCTGAGCGCTCCTATCAATCAATTAATTACTGTCTCCCTGCAGCGCTCCTATCAATCAATCAATTTTTTTACAATTAAAAAAAATTATTAAACATACATTTTTTTTGTCAATTTTTGGTACAATATATATATTTTTTAATTACTTTATTTTTCCTTTTATATATTTTTTTCTTTTTACATTTTTTACATATATTTTTTTTTGTCACATTTTTTTGTTCAATATTTTTTTTATACAGATTTTTTTGTTGACATTTTTGTCCATTTTTTTTGGGAGTAATTTTTGATTTTGTCATTTAAAATTTTTTTTTTTAAAGTCCGGCCCGTTCCAAACAGTGAACAGTGAAGCGTCACGACTACTCTACACCAGAAGGCAGCTTGTTTAAACGTACACAAGCGTCCGGGAAGACCCTAAAGAAGGCATTAAGGTGGTCAAGCTTTGCGTGTACAGTACATGAATATGCACCTGCCCTTGAGCCCTAGATCCTGCGAGAAGTGTGAGCTGCCCCATCAACCCCTCACCCCCACGCCAACCCCAGTTCCTGGATCTGGAACCCTCTCCGCGTGGTTTAGCCCCCTCTCCCCCTCCTGCTGACTACCTAACTCAGGAGGGGCAAGGTCTTTCAGCCCTGAGACACCTTGGACTGACCATGACATGGTCTTTTTTTGGACATACCCTGTGCCGGCCAGAAGAGGATGGGCTCCCCCTTTTAGTCTGGTTCCTCCCAAGTTTTCTCCCTACCAAGGAGTTTTTCCTTGCCACTGTTGCCTTTAGGCTTGCTTTTGGGGGTCTAGGCCTGGGTTCCCCCTCTGTTAAGCGTTTTTGTGACAATTCTATTGTGAAAAGCGCTATACAAATAAACTTGATTTGATTTGATTTGATTACTAAGAGCGATATCTTCAGAACGCTGAACACTGTGCATTCGCCGTCAGCAGGTGGGGAGTCACTCCAGTCCTGGGTGGTCTTTGAGCACAGATGGTCTTTATCTCCTGCTTCCCAAGAAACGCGTCTCTGTTCCGTGACAAATGAACCATTAAGACATCTCATTAAGACACAAAGTTGTCATCAGGGGAACAAATAGACAAGATCTCCCAGGAGATTCTGCACTTTGGGAATTTTATCTTCCAAGAAGCCTGTTCACCATAATTATTTTATTTTTCCTGTCCCTTCTTCTTGCTCTTGTTCTTATTTTAAAGGGATTGCTAATTTATTACCAATTAATTCGCCATATCATCTTCGTTGCGACATTTGTCCAGCTGGCGAACGGCCAGCCTCGTTGTTATTGTAAACGAATGCACCATGTGTTCATTTCCACAGGTTTTGGTTGTTATGATGTAAACCTCCTAAAAATGTGTGTTTTAATTTGTCCCTGAGTGTCTCCATCTGTTTGAACAACTTGCTGTTAAAATGTGTCCAAACCAGCGCATGTGAGATACCGCCAAGCGATCGGCACACTTCCAACGCATATGGAAATGCCCTTTTTTCTATTTCGATTTCCTTTGCTTCATATGAGGGTGGCACAGCAGTGTGGTGGTTAGGGGGAACTGGACTTTTAACTCAGAGGTTGCAGGTTCACAACATCCAACTGTATAAATGGATGTTTTATATGGGAGGGAGGGAGGGAAATACATTTTTTAGGAGTTTAGGAAGAAACAAAAATGATCTTGTCTAAAATTATTGTTCCAGAATATAGCAACAAAGGGGAGGGGAGGGGAGGGGGAAAGATAATTGATGACTTTATAAAGCAGGTGCACGACTTGTGAGGCAGAATTGTTTTGATCTTGGATGACTACTTTCACAGTACTCTTTAAAGACATGATGACGCCTCTCTAATGTACCAATCTTTCCTCTTTCCTTCCTCCCCTCTCATCCCTTCTTCCACCTGGCAGAAAGTTTCCTTCCTCCCCTCTCATCCCTTCTTCCACCTGGCAGAAAGTTTGGGAGTTAGCAGTACCTGTGTTTTTTAATCTTTCTGGTTTTTATAATAGTTTTTTCCCCAATTGTTTTTTCAAAATTTCTCTCTTTCAAAAGATTTTTTCTTTCATTAAAACTGCAGCAATTAAACAAAGTTAATTGTGGAGAGTGTCTGTGGTGGTTTTTGATGTGAGAGAGAGAAAATCGCAGGATATATTTTGGTATTTTTTACTTGCTGGGAGATGTTGAGCAGACATTCTTCACAGATTTTAATAACGTCGAGTACAGAAACAGGTAGAATTCATGTCCCAAGATAAAACAATGTATATATATATATATATATATATATATATAAATTATTCATTGACAGAACACCTAATTGTTATATTTCTATATTTGTTTTTGATCATATTTAAAGTTTAGCCTCCGATTTAATTGTATTTTTTATTTATCCTGTTATTTATTTATCCTATCAGTCTATCACACACACACACACACACACACAGACACACAGACAGACAGACCCACACACACATAGACACACAAGGACACACACACACACACACACAGACAGACAGACCCACACACACACACACACACACACACACACACACACACACACAGACACACAGACAGACAGACCCACACACACACACACAGACAGACAGACCCACACACACACACACACACACACAGACACACAGACAGACAGACCCACACACACACACACACACACACACACACAGACACACAAGCTGAAGCATTGCATTTAGAGATGAGAGAGAGAGACAGGGTGTTTATATCAAAGACGCTGTGCGTTTAGAGATGAGAGAGAGACAGGGTGTTTATATCAAAGACGCTGTGCGTTTAGAGATGAGAGAGAGAGACAGGGTGTTTATATCAAAGACGCTGTGCGTTTAGAGATGAGAGAGAGAGACAGGGCGTTTATATCAAAGACGCTGTGCGTTTTAGATGAGAGAGAGAGACAGGGTGTTTATATCAAAGACGCTGTGCGTTTAGAGATGAGAGAGAGAGACAGGGCGTTTATATCAAAGACGCTGTGCGTTTAGATGAGAGAGAGACAGGGTGTATATCATTATTTTTATTTATTTTTTTCCTGTAATTT